>BQNB010030982.1:0-53003 GCA_026074375.1 Tanacetum coccineum
TTTTCTGTGACTTGTGCGTTTGGACTATGAAGTAGCACCCCATTATTACCATTCCGCTGCGACCAGATTTTAGGGGGTGTTACATGAACAAACTCAACTTGTGAATTATCCAGAGAATAAGATAACAAGTGATAGCAATATCATTCCTTACTCTCAGTATCTGCTTGAAACACAAAATGCAGCTGTTCCGGATACAAACTCTTCTGCACAACAAGATGCCATGATATTATCTGTGTTTGAACAACTGTCAAATCAAGTAACTAATTGTAACAAGGTCAATAATGATAATCTAATTGCTAATGAATCATTATCTGCTGAGCTTAAAAGATACAAAGAACGAGTAAAATTTCTAGAAGAAAGACAAAATGTGGATTTAAGTACTCGAGAAAAGTTAATAATTGATGATATAATTTGGGAGAAAAATGCACAGTTTGCGGATTTTGAAAAAGAAATTAACTATCTTAAACAAACTCTTTCTGAACAATCAAAGGAAAAGGAATTGTTAAAACATTTAATGTTTTCAAAAATGAATCCAATGAAAGGAAGCGAAGAATATTGATACATAAATTTCTTTGGAAAAGAAAGTTAAAGAACTGGACAACATTGTTTGTAAAATGGGTCAATCCACGCAAATTGTGCACATGCTCACGAAACCATAAGTTTTCTATGATAACAACCTGAAACAAGCTCTTGGTTTAGGACCCGGGCTTCAATGTATGACTCATATAACATCCAGTTCAGGACTCGTTCCAAACCCTATTCCTCAACAACCTTGTATTCCACCACCAAGAGATGATTGGGGTCGTTTGTTCCAACCTATGTTCGATGAATACTTTAATCCTCCAACAATAGCTGTCTCTCCAGTTCCAGTCGCTACTACACTAAGAACTGTTGATTTAGCCAATTCACCTATGACTATGTCAATTGACCAAGATGCTCTATCAACAAGTATCCCATCAACACAAGATCAAGAACATTCTCTAATTATTTCTCAAGGTTTTTGTAGAAAACTAGAAGGGGGGTTGAATAGTTTTACCGGTTAGTTGGTATTTTTAAAATCTTTACTTAGAAAATTGTTTGATTCGAGTTGTATGTCAATCAACCAACAATATAAATCACAACAAAACTGTTAGCCTCAAAATATTGAGTCGAACAAGGAAGTTCGTTCATTATAATAGGTCTCGGTCATTTATTTAATTATATGTTGTAATAGGCTAGAAAGGGAGTCGGGCTCGTAATTTAAACTAATATTGTATACGTTGCGGGCTAAAGCCTAAAACCCGAGCCGACCCAACAACACTACACCTAGGCGTCACCCTAGGGTAGTAAGAATGTATAAATACCCCTCTCCACTCTTAGTGAGGGTGTTGGTTAGTTGGTCTCATTTGTGTTTTTGTGCAAGGTAATCAACCATCCTTTTTCCTCTCTACTCTCTCTCTCTAGTTTCTCTCTCTACATTTCTTCACATCTTCTTCCTTAGTTTCTTATCATTGATTCATACCTATTTGTATGGAGGTGAAATGATATAGTCTCGGAACCGATATTTGGTATCAGAGCATAGGGGATACCGAGTTGTGTTTGTGTGGTTTAGCATTTTTTTTAATTTTTTTTCCATTTAAAAGTGATTTTAATCTTTCTTTCTATTCAAGGTTTGATCTTTTCTAAAGATTATAAGGTATTAAGAGTCATTTTTAAATTTGTTAGTTTTGATTTTTGTGTTTTTATCATTCTCGGTAAAATTTGAAAAAAGGGACACCGAGTTTGTTAAATAGAGAAAATAGTACACCGAATTTGAGTAATATTCCGAGATTGAAAACAAACTCTACCAAAAAAATAGTATTACCGAATTTGTGATTATTTTGAATTTGATAAACAAGCCTCATCGAATCTGTGTCTTATAATCTTTATTCCGAATTTTGTAATAGTGCACATTTCTTTTCAGTTTTATCGGAAAGTGTGCTTTAGGATTTCAGTTCATTCTCGGTAATTCGCATAAGAGTTGTAATAGCACACATTTTTTCGGTTTTTATCGAAAAATGTGTTCTAGGATTTCATTTCATTCTCGGAAGTTAGCATAAAATTTGTAATAGATACACAATTTCTCGGTTTCATCGAGTCTTGTGTTAGGAGTATTATTATCGGATTTTGTAATAGGCACATTGTTAGAAAATTTCCATTTTGTAACTTGTCGAATTTGCTACGACGACTTGTCCGAGAATAACTACCGAGTTTTGCTTTGTCCGAGAAACCTTCCGAGTTTGCTCTATCCGATATCTTACCGAGTTTGTTACCGAGTTGGTTACCGAGTTTGTTACCAAGTTTGTTACCGAGTTTGTTACCGATTTTGCTTCACCAATTTTGTTACCAAATTTGGTACTGAATTTGTTTAATCAAATTTGTAAATCGAACCTGTAACATCAAGACAAAACCACAACACAACTTTATCATCTTAAGATCCTACAAATCATTTTCACTTCATAATTTAACATATCATTCATCATGACAACTCCAATCACAACTTCCACAACCGACAGTCAAATGCATAACAACATAATGGCAGCTGGTTCAAGGGATCGTCCACCAATGCTTGCAACAGGACGATATGCACAATGGCGATCACGGTTCTTACGATACATTGATACAAGACCAAATGGTGATGCCTTACGGAAGTGCATTCTCAAAGGTCCATACACTCCAACGATTGTCACAACACCAGTTGTTCCTGCAACAGAGGATTCTCCAGCAGTTCCTGAACAAACAACAGTCGAGACAGTTATGAATATGACTCCTAAAAACAGAGCTCATTTTGAATTAGAAATGGAAGTGATTCATTTGATATTGACTGGAATTAGAGATGAAACTTGTATATGGCCTTGTTTTATCTCTTTGTGATTGTGTAGGTACGGATATAGCAAAAATCACAAGAAAACGGTCAAAGCCAGACAAACACGGACACAGGAAAGGAAAGAGAATACAAGAGCCAGAAGAATGCTATCAAAGGTCAACAAAAGTCAACCCTTGGTCAACCAAAGTCAACACACAAAATGACAAAACCCAAATTTCCCAAATCAGTCCCTCAAAGAAAACCAAATTGCAAAAATAGTCCCTAAACACTAATGGTGTTAACTCTTTAATTTATAAAGAGTTAACACCCGTTAACCCTTATAACAACACCAAGCCCAAGCCCAAAACCTTACCCATGGCCCATTTTCCTTTTAAAAAAGCCCAAAGTCAACACAAAATTACCCGGGTCAAACACACCCTTTTATAAAAAAAGTAAAACGCGGGAAAAGAAGTTGTTACTATTCACCTTCTTCTTCATTTAACTCTGAGTTAAAACCAAAGGGAAAATGAAAATTGACTACGTGGCCATGTAAGTCAAGTGATAAAGGACACCTTGGCAGAGTTACACATCACCAAATGCTCCCATTGGTGGAAACCCACAAGGAGAATGGCACGCGGATGCAAGGAAACACATCAAGGGCTAGATTTTTGCACTAAAGTACGTACAAAAGAAGCACAAATGGTCTGACACATGAAATGCCACGTTGGCAATCCGTATGCTCACCCATTTAATCCAACGGTGATAAAAAGGCATCCAATGGTGAGTAAGAATGAAGGGACAAGATTAAGGGAGAAATGAGCATGATCTAAGGCCTAGAAGCATCTCATCAGGGCTATAAATAGCCTGTCATATTCACACACACGGATATCTAGTTTTTTTAGCTTTTAAAATTTTAGCTTTTAAACTTTAGCTTTTGTAATTTTCAAATTCAGTTATTGTACTTCATTTTCAAAAGGTTGTAATCAATTTTCAAGTGTAATCAATTTTCAATTACTGAAAATTAGTGTTCTTTATTCACTCTGTCATAAGCTCCTAGTAATCACTCAAATGTTTTGTCATTCCACTATTTCAAAAGCTCCTAATAAGCTCATACAAGCTCTTTGAGTCTCTAAGCTCAAATTGAGCTATTAATAAGCTCTTAATATACTTAAACCAAATAAATCATGTCCTTAATAGCTTTGCTTAAGGCATTGAGCTTCTTGGATGATGAACTAGCATTGGAGAGTTCATAAGACTTTTACCAAGCTTATCCTTGATAAGCTAGAGCTTGAATAAAACAGCTCATTAGAGCATTGATTTGCTTATGTTTAGCTAAGCTTTGGTAAGTTTTTTAATACCTTTTATTCTTAATTTTCCTACTTAATAGTCTTAATTTTGCTTATTTCTTGCTTATTGGTGATTATTTCTATCTTATTAGCTTGTTTGATTCCCGTTTTGGATGATCATGTTTTTGAGCTTAGAGGTGTAGATCTTAGATTTTTATGTTTTGACTTTATAACTCTTTAAAAATAAAAAAAATAAGTAGAAAAGAAAAGCATATAATTTTCTATCTTTTTGTTCATGGTAACTTGTTTCTTTGTGGTAGTTTATAAGCTGTTTGTTTATCTGGTTAATAAGATTTGATTCATTAAATCTGATTTTCAAAAGTTTAAATGGATTTTTGAAAATTCTACAAGAGGTGTCCTTTGTGCATAGAACACAGTATTAACCACAAGGTTTAATACTGGTTAGTGGCCAATTGGTTTCAGAGAAATTTGATTTGGATTTCTCATTTAAGACATGTTTTAATCTAGTTTTATAAGTTAGATTAGGGTCAATTAAGTTTTCATTAGTTAGTTCTTTATAAATAACTATCTTTCAAGTCATTTGCATAATTTAGCTTAGATCTCTTCTAGCATTAGTCATTGTCTTTCTTGTCTTTCATTTTTAGTTTTTAGCATGTTAGAATAGTCTCAATAGGTCTGCATTAATAGATTTTTAAATTAGGGTCACAATTGTGTCAACTGCATCAGCAGTTATATTAGACAAACTTCCATTTTCTAGCTTAATTTTTAGAGAGTTAAAATAGTTTTTAGTATTTGCTTTTCATAATACAATAAGTTTTTAGGTCATTAATCATCTTTTTCAATTTGCTTTTTCAAAATAAGCTATTTTACTAATCTGTTTTTAAGCTGCAAAAGTGAACTTTGTCTTTTCAAATCCAAAGCAAACTCAGAACATGCTGAGTCTTAAGCCTGATTTCTTAGTGCTCTTTCATTAAGCTAATTTGTTTCAAAATCATTTTCAGAAGCATTTTTAGGAAGCTTATTAGTTATAGAATAAGCTTGCATAAGCTATTTCCCCACAAGGATACAAGAGCTTATTGAAAAATAAGCTCAAAGATCCCTGTAGGGACTGTTTGGGTCTCAGGTTTTGTCAAGTGCTTATTTCAGTTTTTATAGCTTATTTTCTTAAACTTTTGCTTAATTTGTTCTTAAATTAGCTTATTAGGTTAGTTTAGTTAGTTTATAGCTTATTAAGTCCTTGTAAGCTTAATCTAGTTTTGTTTTAGTTAAACCAAAAGTAATTAAGTCAGTAGCTAATAGCTGTCTCATAGTGCTTTTTCTTTGCTTATCTGTTTTTCAAAATTAATTTGGTTTGCAATTCTAAGTAGCTTATTAGCTCTGCTTTAAGTAGGTGTTAAGCTCTTAGCTGTAAGGATCCATTTTAGTGCTTAATATTAAGCTCAAAGTCTGTCTAAGGGACTGTTTGGTTTTAAGTTTCTAAAAGTGCTTATTTTGAATTTCTAGCTTATGGCTTGTTCTTTGTGCTTATTCTTGTTCATTTAGCTTTTTAGGTTAGTTTTAGCTTATTAGTAGCTTAATTTGTCATAAACTTAGCTTATTGTGGTCTTTTAGATTATTAGCTTAAGAAAAATACCAAAAAGAAAATAGTTTAAGTGGTCTGTTAGTTTTCAGCTATTTTCTAGCTTATTTAGGGCTTTTCATAAAAAGTTTCTTTTATTAAAAATGCTTATTTTCAGCTTTTCTAAAACTTTGCTTTTATAAGTTTTCAAATAAAAAAGGGGAAGGTGGAAATCGGGGGTGAGCAAGACTCGAACCCCCGACCTCAACACCCTCTACCCTTTTATAACAACACAACACACACTCCACTACCAACGCACCCTGGGGTCTTTTTCATTATAGATTCACAAAATCTATTTCTTATATACGTTTTCTCCCTTTTAGCTTATAAGCTGTTTTAAGCTTATTTCGTGGCTTATTCATTAAGCTGTGACCCCAAGCTTATTTTTCCTAGGTCTGAATTAGTTCAAGCTATTTTCTGTTTTTTTTCAGAATTTTTATAAATAGGTTAGTATTTTTAAACATTTATTTTTGTTAAAAACTTTAAAAAATCATTAAAAAAAAGAAAAATAATCAAAAAAACATAAATCTTTTTTAGAAAATTTTCTTTAATCATAAAGTTTCTAGGAAAATTAGTTTTGCTTTCGTAGAGTTAAAATTCCAAAATCTCAATTTTTAAAGAACGGGATTCGTTCCCGTTTACATTTTTTGTGTTGTTAAGCTCATTTCAACTCCGTTTTTATTATAGTTTTCTTTAAACTTCCTTTTTAGTCAATTAGAGTCTATTTAAAAAGAAAAATTCATTTTAGGTTTAAATTTGGAAATTTAGGGTTTTTAACTGCCGTTTAGGGTTCCCGTTTTGCGTTTTTAGTAAAAATTTGATTTCCCGTTCTTTGCTTTCGTGCTTAATTGTTTTCATTTGCTTATTTTAAATTGTAGAAGTAGATAATCAAATCAATCTTTGTTTCCAATTCAAATCATTGTCCCAACAACAAACGTGGTTTCAATTTCACAAATCGTTGGGGAATAACGACCTGGGAATCATACTTTCCGGTTAATATACGTATTATATTATATATATTTGATAAGATTTTCCTTTTTACCTTTGTCCTCGAGTGTAATTTTGTAATTTTCCGTCATATTATATATTTTATTATTACGTGTGTTGATTTCTACGAATCAGAGATTTAGCGAGCCAAAAAAACACAAAGAGAGACGTATGTTTATAAAAACAGACAGAGTGATAAAGTGAGTAAAAGAATTGAGAGATTTGGGAGTAAAAATAGAGAAGAGAGGATTGTATTTTTGTGCAGAAAACAGAAAGAGTGTCTATTGAGAAAAGAATTGAGAGATATTGTGAGCCAAAAACAGAAAGAGAATTGTGTTTCAAAAATAGATAGAGTGATAAAGTGAGCAAAAGAATTGAGAGATTTGTGAGAAAAACAGAGAATAGAGGATTGAATTTAAAAACTGATAGAGTGTTTAGGAGTAAAAGAATTAATAGATAGTGAGTAAAAACAGATAGAGAGGATTGTTTTATTTTTAATATGGATTAAAATTTGGTACATGGAATATCAAAGGCTTATGTAGCTATTCTAATAAACAAAAAGAAGTGAAAAAGCTTATTGAGGAGGAAGGTTTGCAGTTTTATTCTGTCCTTGAAACTCATGTCAAATATAAGAACATTAAGAAGACCTGTGATAATGTCTTTGGGAATTAGGAATGTATTACTAATGGTGAAGACAATAACAAAGGTTGCAGAATTATGGTTGGATGGAATGCTAGCATGATTTAGGCTTGGTTGATTTCAAAATCTAGACATATGTTTTCCTACTAATGGAGACTATTGATAAGAAGTCAAAGTTCTTTTGCACTATGATCTATGCTAGTAACTCAGGTATGGAAAGAAGGAAATTGTAGAAAGACATGGAAATACAAAAGATAATTACTAATGGAATTCCTTAGATAATCATGGGTGACTTTAATGTGACCTTGGAAGTCTTTGAACATTCAAATGGCAGTGCTTATCCTACTAGTAAAATGTATGAGTTCCAAGATTGTATAAATAATATTGAGGTTAATGATTTACATAGTGAAGGGTTCCATTACACATGGACTAAGAGCTTGAAAAATCCAAAATGTAATACCTTGAAGAAGCTGGATAAGATAATTGTGAATGAAGATTTTATTGATAAATTTCAACACACTCATGGGGTGTTCCTTCCATATATGATCTCTGACCATTCTCCTATAGTCGTAAGGATTCCTAATGGTGTTCAAAAAAGGAAAGGGTCATTTAGATTCTCTAACTTCATTACTGATAAAGAAGATTTTCTACCCACTGAAAGGAGTGTTTGGAATAAGAATTTTGAAGGGCATACCATGTACAGAGTTGTTCAAACGATGAAAGCTTTCAAAAGAAAGCTTAAACATATTAGTTGTAAGAATAGGAATGTTTTTGAAAGGACGGAGGAGCTAAGGACAAGAGTGAAAGAGTGTCAAAAAAATGTTGATAGAGTTCCACATGATGAATGTATCAAGGAAAAGAGCTGTTTAAATTTCAAGGATTGTCATGAAGCCATTCAAGATGAGTATAGCTTATTATGCCAAAAAGCTAAGGTGGAGTAGCTTAAAGAGGGTGATAGAAAAACTGCTTACTTTCATAAAACTATTAAGGAAAGGGTACACGGAGGAAGGATTATGACCATAAGGAATGAAGAAGGGGTCAGATTTGAAAATAAGGATGTTGCCACACAGATTGTGAAACATTTTGAAGATTTTTAGGCAAGTGCAGACAAGTACAAAAGTTGGCTTGCAGACAAGACATTTTTACTAATAGGCTAAACCCTGAAGAGGCTTTAAGGATGGTGACGCCTGTAAGTGATTCTAAAATAAAGAATGCAATGTTTGAAATTGAGGATTCAAAGGCACCAGGTCCTGATGGTTATACTTCAAGATTCTATAAACCAGCTTGAAGCATAGTTGGGAAGGAAATATGCCAAGCAGTGAGAGAATTTTTCTTAACTAGGAAACTATTAGGTGAGGTAAATGCTACCCTCATTTCATTAGTTCTTAAAATTCTAACCCCAGACAAAGTATCTGACTTCAGGCCTATTGCATGTTGCAATGTACTATATAAATGCATTAGTAAAATCATGACCAATAGGATTAAGAGGGTGCTTGGAACACTGGTAAATGAGAACCAAAGTGCTTTTATAGGGGGAAGGCAGATCACTGATAACATCCTACTATCACAAGAGCTTTTTAGAGGCTATAATAGAAAACAGAATATAAAGAAAGTGTCATTCAAAATTAATCTTCAAAAAGCTTATGATACTATTAGTTGGGAGTTCATTAAGGAGGCATTGGGGATGTTTGGCTTTCATGAGATTATGGTAAACTGGATAATGACCTATGTTACTTCAACAAAGTTCTCTATAAGTGTAAATGGTGAGAGAGTTGGTTATTTCAAAAGGGAATGAGGTCTTAGACAAGGGGACCCTATATCCTCATATTTGTTCACTCTAGTAATGAAGGTACTTAATTTGCTGATAAAGAAGAATATTGAGGAGAATGTAGATTTTAAATACCATTTTGGGTGCACGAATTTAAATATTACACACATGTGTTTTGCTGATGATTTATTAGTTTTCTGTCATGGGGATTCTAAATCTGTGAAGGTCATTAAGAAGTCTCTTGATGAGTTTAGTGGGTACTCTGGTCTATTACCTAATATGCAGAAGAGCACCATCTTTTTTGGGGGTCTATCAAGTGCTGAGCTGCAGATCATTCTGAATATCATACCATTTACTGTTGGGAAGCTTCTAGTAAGATATTTGGGTGTGCCTCTTATAACAAAGCAGTTAAGTATCAGTGATTGTAAACCTCTAGTAAATAAAGTGAACGCCAAGGTAAGTGATTGGAAGAATAAAACAATATCATATGCAGGAAGGGTTCAGCTTATTACTTCTGTTTTGAGCTCTATGCAAAACTACTGGGCATCTGTTTTTCTTCTTCCAAAACAGGTTATTTATGAGATTAATAAACTATTAAAGGGCTTCCTATGGTGCCAAGATGAACTCACAAAAGGTAAAGCTAAGGTTTCATGGGATGCAGTTTGTAAGCCATATAATCAAGAAGGGCTTGGTCTAAAGAATTTGGGTGTTTGGAATGAGGTTTTAATAATAAAACATCTATGGAATGTGACTATCAAAAATGATACTTTATGGGTCAAGTGGATTTATATGGAAAAGCTAAAAGGAAGAAGCATATGGGAAGCTCAATGTGACAATAAGAGCAGTGTGGGTTGGAAGAATATCCTAAGCTTAAGAGATAGAGTTAGAAGAAACATTTGGTGGAAATTAGGAAATGGTAAATCAGTGAATGTTTGGAATGACAGATGGTGCCAAGTTAGCCCTTTGAGTGAGTTTATTGATACAAGAGATATCTATGATGCAAGGCTTAACAATAAATGCACTGTTAGAGAAATAATTCATAAAGGAAGATGGAAATGGCCTATAGAATGGAATACTGATTTTAATGAGTTGGGACATATCCAAGTCCCTATCCTAAGAGATGAAATTGAGGATACTACAGTATGGATATCAAGAAATGCTCATGAGAAGATCTTTAAAGTAAGTAATGTCTGGGAGGATATGAATTGTAATGATAATAAGGTTGATTGGCACCCTTTGGTTTGGTTTGCACAATCAATTCCAAGACATGCTTTTGTCACATGGCTAGCAATTCAGCAGAGACTTATGACACAAGATAAGCTACTAATATGGAGACCTAATGAAGATTTCAAATGTGCTTTATGCAATAAATGTACTGAAGTTGATTATGGAACGTCTAAAATGAATTAGGCGTTGGGTCGATGCTCGAGTGGTTAATGGGGACGGACTGTAAATTCGTTGGCAATATGTTTACGCTGGTTCAAATCCAGCTCGGCCCAACAATTCGCCAATCTACTATCAGATGGTATAACACTCTTGTTCTTAAGAAATACATGATACAAGACAAGAGAATAAAAAAAAGAATCTTAATTTTCTGCTAGATCTCTTCTTATTTCCCTGGGATTGTAGTTCAATAGGCTAGAGCACCGCCCTGTCAAGGCGGATGTTACGGGTTCGAGCCCCGTCAGTCCTGACGGATCCAATAAGTACATCAATTCGCCTCTCCATTTTCTGTGAAATGAAGGGACAGCGAGAATAATTGAATTCCGAAGGGGTTTCCCTCTTTTTTTTCAGGATTCTCTCGACACACCCTAAACTAAAATGAAAATAACTAAAATAGTGAAGTTGACAGAATATTTCATCTTTTCTGCCGCGACTCGTCTGTTTTTTACATGTGAATTTTCCAATGGAGCTTGGAATGAATTACTTAAACTGCTAAATGTAAGATTAGGTGACAGTTTGGATCAGATCATTATTGAGATGAAAGCCTTACCTTTAAACAAGAACATATGGAGCATTGTGAGAATGATTGTTTGTAATGCTGTTGTGTATTATATCTGGCAAGAGAGAAATAATAGGATCTTTAAGAATGAAAAAAGGGACAAGGACACTATTATTAACATAGTAAAGGAAACAGTTGGGATGAAGCTGTTAGGATTAAGAGTGAAGGAGTCCATTACTGTCAAAGAAGTAAAAGGAAGATGGAACATCAAGATGCAAAGAGGATAGGGAGTGGTAGCATTTTATGTAGAATTGTATGTTTTGAATTTATGATGTATAGAGTTTTATACTTTGTATATTATGTTTTTAGTATAAGGAAGAACTGCATGGGAATGTCCATGTGGTTAGTATATGATGTAATAGTTTTGTAAGCATATATAAAATTTTCACCCTTTCACAAAAAAACCACGTATGACTTATCTCACATGGCCGGATTTGAGCATGTGCAGGGTGATCAGTGCCTCAAATTTTATAGGGCCACCATGATAATAGACATGTATGTAGTCACTACGTATGTACATTTAGTTCGACTTAGAGCATAAATTTGACCCATGTGTGTTCCGAAACATGATATACTTTGATCTATACATAAAGTAAAATGAAAATGTTTTAGTTTTAAGTGATTTCAAACATGATGCATAATCTGGGTGTTGTGGGTCTGTGATTCAACGAAGAAATTTAAAGGTTAGTATGATAGGTTTGTGTATTTATAAAATTATCTTCTTTACTAACGAAAATTGTTTCAAGCGTGGGCCAAATTTTTTAACATTACGAGTTTGAGGTTTTGTTTTCATTTTTGTAATTTTTTTGGAAACTTAATTAAAGCAGTATCTTGCTTCTTCTTTTGATTAATTTTAAACCTTTATGAAATTTCTCGTGTTTAAGAAGCGTACATTATAGTGATCGCACAGGCCTCCAAAAACAAACGAGACGGCCATGTATACAAATGTCTTTAACGACAATTTGAACTCATGGCTGCTAATTAGTTGATGAACATTAGGGCAATTCTAGGTTATATGGTATTAATAATATACAGATTTATTCAGATAAAAAAAATACCCGCGAAAACATCTTCGATACCTAATAACTTTAAAATAACCGATATGGTCACAAACGTACAACCCATTATATTAAAAAAAAACCCATATAGCAACAAAAAATAAAAAAAAAATATTACAAAAGTTCTGATTTATTCAGATAAAAAAAATACCCGCGAAAACATCTTCGATACCTAATAACTTTAAAATAACCGATATGGTCACAAACGTACAACCCATTTATAAACTAAACCCAATATAGCAACAAAAAAAACAACACTTTAAAACATGAGGACCAAAACATAGGTGTGTTTGGGATTTTAAATAAAAAAAAACAACCACCAAAAAAAAAAAAAAAAACAAAAAAAAAAAAAAAAAAAAAAAAAAAAAAAAAAAAAAAAAAAAGGCTTTTAGGGGCTTATGGGGGCTTGGGCTTTTAAAATAAGTCGGCTTATAAAATAAGTCTCGTTTGTCACGCGGGCTTATGAAAGGGCTTTTAAAATAAGCCGGCTTATAAAATAAGCCTCATAATAAGGGCTAAAAACTTTAGCCCGGGGCTTTTGAATCATAAATTACTTATATACCCACAAAAATATCTAACATATACCCAAAAAAAATTAATTGTGTCCTTTTTAGTAATTTTGCAATAATAAGCCCCAGCCCCAGCCCATTTGCCAAACAAGTTTAAAAAAATACAAATTTTAATTTCGGCTTATAATATAAGCCCCAGCCCCAGCTCCAGCCACAACACAAGCCCCAGCCCCAGCCCCAGCCCATTTTGCCAAACATACCCATAAGCCATATAAAAAAAATTACTACAAAAACGTAGTCGTTTTGACTGTGGGCCGTTTGCTACAGTAACAGGCTCCCCGATTTTGGTTTTTTTTTTTTTTTTAATTTGTATGCACAAAGTAGGAGTTAAAAAAAATATTACAAAAGTTCCGATTTATTCAGATAAAAAAAATACTCGCGGAAATATGTTCGATACCTAATAACTTTAAAATAACCGTTATGGTCACAAACGTACAACCCATTATATTAAAAAAAACCCATATAGCAAAAAAAAAAAACCTTAAAACATTGAGGCCCACACAATAAGCCATATAAATTTATTTTTTTACAAATATACACATTTGTCGAACAAAACTAGCCTACAAAATTAGCATAAAATGTGGCCCAAAGTAAAAAAATAATACAAAACGGTCCCATCAACTTTTAACTATTTAGATTTTCTTTACACAAAAAACAAAATTCCCGTAAAAAATTAACAAAAAAACACGTCAAGTTTTATTGTTCAAAATTTTTTTTTATTCATCGGCCCACAAAAAAGATATCGAAACCGTCCCAAAAAAGAAAATATTCTGGGAAAAAATTAACATCGGTCCCCAACGCAAAAAAAAATTTCCGAATCGATAAAAAAAAAGGAAATTCCGGGGAAAAAATAGCCAAAAAAAAACCCCAAAATAGCCTAAAATCTGGCCACAAAGTGAAAAATAATGAAAACGGACCCTCACCTTTTAAACTATTTACGGATTTCTCTACACAAAAAATTCCCGTAAAAAATTTACTAAAACCGTCCCAAAAAAGAAAATATTCGGTGAAAAAAATTAGGCCCGTCCCATCGCAATTTTTTTTCCCCGAATCATAAAAAAAGAAATATTAAAAAATTAGCCCCGCCTTTACGCATAGCCAAAAATAACCCCCGAACCGTAAAAAAAATATTATTCGGGTAAAAATTAAGTCCAGCAGCAACCGCGCGGTTTCTTTTGTATATACACATTGCTGAAGGTAAAACGGAGTCGTTTCTTTTCGGCTTGTTACATGTGCTCAGTTTTTGGGCCTGTTCTTGAATGTGGGCCCTTGCTACAGTAACGGGGTATCAGTTGGGCCAGCCCGTTTTAGTTTTTTTTTTTTAATTATTTTGTTTTTTATTTTTTTTTTTGTTATGCCAAAGTGGAGGGGAAAAAAATAAATAGTACAAAAGTTCTGATTTTTTTAAAAATTCAGATAAAAAAATACCCGCGGAAAACATTTCGTACCTAATAACTTTAATAATAACGTTATGGTCACAATCGTACAAAACACCAATATATTAATAAAAAAAACTCATATAGCAAAAAAACATCACTTTACATATAGGCCCAACACATAAGCCATATAAAAAAAATTATTACTAAATATACACATTTGTCGACAATCTAGCCTAAATTCGATTAAAATGTGGCCAATTATCCTGGCAACAAAGTATAATAAAATCAAAACAGGTCCCTCAACTTTTACTATTTACGATTTTCTACACAAATCTATCCCAAAATCTGGCCCAAAGTAAAAAAAAATACAAAACGGACCCTCACCTTTTAACTATTTACGATTTTCTTACACAAAAATTCCCGTAAAAAAATTTACAAAACCGTCCCAAAAAAAGAAAATATTCGGGAAAAAATTAACCCGTCCCAACGCAAATTTTTTTTTCCCGAATCATACAAAAAAAGGAAATATCCGGGAAAAAATTAGCCAAAAAAAAACCCAAAAATAGCCTAAAATCTGGCCCAAAGTAAAAAAAAATACAAAACGGACCCTCACCTTTTAACTATTTACGATTTTCTTACACAAAAATTCCCGTAAAAAAATTTACAAAACCGTCCCAAAAAAAGAAAATATTAGCCCGTCCCAACGCAATTTTTTTTCCCCGAATCATACAAAAAAAGAAAATATTAAAAATTAGCCCCGCATAACGCATCGCCCAAAAAAAAACCCCCCGAAACGTAAAAAAAAATTATTCGGGAAAAAATTAGCCCCGCCGCAACGCGCGGGTTCATTTGCTTGTTGAATACATGCACTTGTATTACACCCCCTTGCTGCTAACAACCTCCATCCTATCTGCAGGCCCATTGCTTCTGTTTCTCTGCAATAAGCACATGATTTACATCATAATCATGCTATCCTTGTACCCACATAATAAATCTATAATATCCTCAAGGTTTTAGTATAAAGAATCTTCCTATATCTGGTAAAAAGAAAATACAACATAAATCTATGAATATGTACGTATATATTGATAACACTTGTATTCTTGCCTTGAATTGATCAAATTTTATATTAAAAGAAAGTTTAAGGAATAAAGATTTGTTAAACTGAATATAAGTTTTGATAGCTAGGTTAGTTGTATTAAAGGGTTCAATGTAATTTTTACAGCCAAAACTAAACTGAAAACTTAACCAGATTATTTTATCTGTAGGTTGTTAGTCACTTTCTTCAATTCGGTTCTATAAATTGACTAATTAACTAGTAATTACGGAGTAATTGGTTAACATGCACATTTACAGTAGCTATAGTTGCGAGAAAGCTAAGCGTCACATATCTATTGTATGATCAACATCTCATAATGACTACATGTCCATGCACATTTACAGTAGCTATAGTTGCGAGAAAGCTAAGCGTCACATATCTATTGTATGATCAACATCTCATCTAATTTCTTCTTCAAATCATATAATTTCTTTTTCAAACACAATCATATATACTAAATAAATTGCATTTTGCAAGTCTCTTTGGTTAATATAAGAAGATATTTATAAACTAAATGAAAAATATATGCCAAAGATCAAAAAAACATGAAAGGAAAATTTGAGGCTAGAAATGAGATAATCTAATATTGAGAAAGAGTGTAAATCGATCCTATGAAAATAGTGGGTGTAAATAGAAAGATAGCATAGCAGAAAATGCATGATGGGGACACCAAATATGCTACACCCTAAACTTAGTCCCCACTTCTGACTTCTTCACGTGACTAGCCCATGCACACACACCATTTTGTGTCGATATCAACACAAGATTACAAAAACCTAGCTTGCTAAATTTTCACACTCAAGACAGATGTATACGTTTTGCCAACCGAATAAATTAACATGTTACGACCAAATTATTTGATTGGTTTGGACATACCTGGTTTTAATTGGTTTCTAGAGCTACATTGATTATTTTGGACAAACCTAACTAAACATATATTTTAATGCATGCATGTCAAATATCATAAGTGTATCAGCCATTTATGTTAGTCTAAATTGGTAAATTAGTTAAGGATGTTTTTTTTAGGAGAAACAAGAATTATATTGTATAAGATTAGATTAAATTAACTAAAGATGGTGTATGATCAAGACTTTGTAGCTAGTATGCTGTATACAAATCATAATCCATTGTTTAGAATGACTATGGTTTCATCCTTGCCCCTTAAATTTCTTAATTTTTTTTTAGAATGACTAGATGTGTTTGTTTCAACACAAATAGGATGCTAAATTAAACTGGCCTTAAATAAAAGAGATCAACTTTAGAGTGAACCACCAACCTTGGATGAATCAAAACATGTGCCCAATAAATATTGTAAATTTATCAGAAGGAGCTTAGTTTGTACGAGTAACAAGCAAGATTATCCGCGCGTTGCTGCGGGCGTTAATTTTCGCGCATTATTGCGGGACGTTAATTTTTTTTTTTTTTTATATTTATTTTTATTTGTTTTTTCGCGCGTTTTTTTTATGTTTAATAGTGTAAGTTTATTTTTTCCTGAACGTTACTGCGGGACGTTAATTTTTCGCGCGTTGTTGTGTGTCATTAATTCTTTTTTTTCCCTTTATCTTTGTGCGAGTTTATTTTGTCGGTCTCATATTTAATAGTGCGGGTTTACTTTTTCAGTATCGTGTTTTAGTAGTTTTATATATATGGTCTTACGCGTTGTTGCGTGATGTAAAATTTTATTTTTTTATTATTTTTTTATTTTAATTTTGCGATTTATTTTTTGGTCTCATGGTGTAGAAATGAACACTGTTATTAAAAAGTCAATTCGAAATGATTACCATGAGTGGAGGGGTTAAGTCAATTCGGAAATGTTAACCCCTCGCGAGTATTTTTTTATCTGAAGCGTCGTACTTTTGTAACATTTTTTTCCTCCCATTTTGTCCAACAAATTTAAATAAAAAAAAACTAATTGGCCGGGCCTGAATAATTGGGCTAAATTTTATTGCTTCTTTGGCCCAGCACTGTACACTGTAGCTACAGTCTTACAATGAATAGTAACCTCAATTCAAAAATGTCGTTTTTTTTTTTTATGTTGGGCCGCGTTTTGGGCTGTCGTTTTCGGCCCAAGCCGAAACAACGTCGTTTCAAAGTGCCAACAAATTTTAAAAAAAAATCGGACAGGCCCAAAGTGGGAGCCCAATAAATTGGGCTAAAGTGGGAGCCCAAGAAAAGGCTACTGTAGAGACCACTGTAGCAAGTCCTCAAATTTTTTATCTGAATGAATCGGTAGGTATGTGTTATATATTTGACAAATAAAATTTATTATATAAGAAATTTGTAAATAGTTAAAAGTTGAGGATACGTTTTGTAAATTTTCTTTTTTTTAATTTATATTAAACTTCAACATTTTTTATAAAAGTGTGCGTACGTCATAAGCATTTCAATATTGGGCTCGTTTTGTTCGCAATTCAAAGATCTATCTGATGATATTTTTTTATCTCAATGAATCGGTAGATATGTGCTATATATTTGATAAATACATTTTATTATATAAAAAAGTCGTAAATATTTAAAAGTTGGAGGTCTCTTTTGTAAATGGGCCGAAATTTTTTTTTTGTTGGGCCACGTTTTGGGCTGTCGTTTTCGGCCCAAGCCAAAACGACGTCGTTTCAAACGAGTTTTGAGTATAAGTATAATTTGGTATGGTTGTTCGAGCCGACATTTTGTTGAACTGCAAGTTTGCAAGCTAAACTGTAAACACCTATTGGGCCCGCTAAATAACAAGTAAGCCCAATAGCTAAAGAAGCGTATGGTTATGTTTATTTTTCTGTAGAGGGGTGTTCATCGGTTCGGTCATCGAGCTTTTCGGTTTATTCGGCTTAGTTAGTTTGGTTAATTTTTCCTGGGTAAAACCAAAAATAAACTGAACTGAATTCAAATTGGATTAAATAGAACCGAATAATCAAAAACCGAACCCTCATAAACAAAACCAAATTGAATAACCCGAATTAAATAATTTTAATTATTCATTGATTTATCTATATAAAAAATCTTCAAGCTTGAAATTAAGAAAGAGTTTTAATATATTCTTATATAAATATATAAAAAATATATACATTTTTATGTATTCGGTTTTCGGTTCGATTTTCGATTTAGATTGTCAAAAACATAACGAACCGAAAATCAAATATTTGATTCGGCTCGGTTCGATTTTAGCAAATTTTGTTTGTTTATTTTCAATTCTGGTTTTCTGTTTATTCGGGTATTACCCGAACAATGAACACCCCTAGTTTTATGTCATTTATAAACCAAATTTAGCTATGTGATTCCCCACAACCACAAGGTTAAACAACATACAATATGCTACGAGTGAAGACTTGCGAGAAAAAATTATTGTATACAAATGCCAATACATGTTTTGATACGACGATGGTTTTATTCTCGCCTCTCTCTTACTCTCTTCTTTTGAATCAATACATGATGAACATAAAACGGAACATGATAAATTTCAGCGCGAACCACCAAAACCTCTCATGATCAGTAAAATTGGATCCTCGAAAGATTTGGCTTAATTATTTTGGCAATTTATTGAATCAAGCTTAGTTTGTACGAACCTGTCATTTTGATAAAGTGCAACATTGCAAGCGAGTCTGTATGGACCAGATGGGCCGAGTATCAAATAAGCTTACAGGCTCAGTAGTTTGTTATGAGAACATAGAAGTACCTACAGGTTATGGTTTTTTTTAGCAAAAGGATGGTTAGCTTTATCATGATTCACATGAGAGTTATCGTCATTGAGATTTTACTATGGACTACTTTTGTCTTAACGATATCAGTTTTGGAACCTGGGTGGAAATATCATATTCAAATGTTCTATCCTCTGATTCTCTCATATATGTTGTAATTGATACCAAAGACTAGCTTTATAGTAAACTTATGACATATTGAAGGCCAAGTTAAAAACATAATAACACTATCCAGAGGGAATTGCAGAAATCATCCATGTGGTTTGTCAAAATTGCAGATATCCTCTCTGGTCTTCTATAAGTGTAGGCGGCCTCCTTATGGCGAAACTTTTGAATCGTTTTGGTCCCTGACTCTAACGGTGGTTAGCGTTGTCCATTAGTTGATAAAATGCCAAGGACAGTTTTGTCTTTTTGCGTTGTGGTCCTATTTCACTTTAAAATGCATTTGCCCAGAACTTCATCACTTTCATTAATATCATATCAGAATTTTCTAATTACTTTCTGTGAAAAACTAGAAGGTGGGGTTAAATAGTTTACCGCTTTTTAATTTAATGTATCGTTTGTTTATAAAAACTTAGATTCGTCTTTATGTGATCTCAAAGTATACACAATATGAACAATACGAGTAAGTAAATAAATGATAACAAGATATAAAACAAATATGCAAGACAAGAGATAAGAGTTAGAAGGATCAAACCACAACACAAAGATTTATAGTGGTTCGGTAACGAAGCTCCTCTTCGCCCTACTCAACTCCCCGAGTACCAAACTCGAGAGTTCTCTTCACTATGTCAACAAACTCCCTTTAGGCGGAGAAAACCGTACACAAGTTGCTTACACCAATTTTCGACACTAAGCCAAATGTCGAGTTCTAATCTTAGCTAGAACCAATCTACCACACACTTTGTATTTTGAGGACTAAAATACTAACCGCACTATCAACACTTCTCTTCACCTAATCACTAACACGATCACCCCGATCTATCTATTCTTTCTACGATCACCACGATCTATCTATTCTTTCTACGATCACCATGATCTAACTATTATACACACTTTCACAATATACACAAATGATTTACAAAATATGATACAATCGTAACAACGTTATGAGAACACGAACTAAACTATAATACTTCTTAACTTGATGGTAGGAAGTATTCTTCTCTTGCACTTGAGGATCTAAGCTTGAATCACTTGAAAACAAATGCTTAAGATTAAATGATCAAAGGATTAAAAGAAATATGTAAAGTGGTTTAGAACAGAAAGAATGTGTGTGCAAAAGGTGAAAAATTAGTTGGAAATTGTCTGCTATTTATAGGCAAAGCTGGGAGCGTTTTGGACTGGCCGGCCCCCTTAGCTCCTAGGTCGGCCCCCTTATCGCTATGGGGCCGCCTTTATATTTAAGGGGGCTGTCCAGAGCCAGACGCTCTCTTTTTTTGTCTTTTCCAGGGGCGGTGTTTCCTGGATCAAATATATCCGTTTTTAGGTGGAAAATTTGAATTCAAAACATTTAGTTTGAATAAAACATTTTTTTTAATGTAAAAATATTTTGTATAAGTTATAAAAATGTTTGTAACATTTTATAAAAAATGTGAGGATGAATAAAAATTCTTTTGATCATAAAATGCGCATTTATTTATTCATATCTTTAAGTTATTAAATTTTCGAAATAAAAATTTACGATTAATTATTTGTTTACGTTTAATTTTACATTGAGCGTTTTTACATTTTATGATTATCAAAATGTAGAGAGGTCGAAAAATATTAAAAATCATTTTACATTTAATGAGTTTAGATTTTGTAATCATCAAAAAAGGGAAGATTGTTGATAGAAATAAATTATTTAGTGAATTTTATTTTCATTTCTCCCCCTTTTTGTAGAATCAAAAAGGCTTCGTTGATGAATACGCATAAAATCGACGGAATAAATGCTCCCCTTGATGTGTACTCCCCCTCGTTCGAGGGCACCAAGGAATCGAGCTATGGTAACTTTGCTACAAAAACAAGTTAGAAGAACAAGACAACAATTTCTAACATATAGCAAAGACAAAGGAAAAAATATTCAAGACTCAACTATATAGATAAGAGTTATTCAACCAACACAAGATAAGAAGCTATATAAAGACTAGCAAATGCATACTATAACAAAAATATAAGACTAAAGATTATTCATTAACCATCGAGATTGTGTAGAAAACACAATCATACAACATGCATTCATCAAGTCTAAATATTATGCTTGAAGCATAATAATACATTCTACATAAATAGAAACTACAAAGGTCCTAATTTGCCTAGATTGCCATTGGATGCCATAGGACTTGCTTGCAAAAGGAGTGGGTTGGACTTTTATTTGAAAGCGAGAAAAGGTAAGCATGTAATATGCTTAGTTGGTTGTTGGTGGAGAGTTTAGAGCGGAGGTGGTTGTTGGAGGGTGGTCTCGTTGAACTTGAAGTGGTGGTTGTGGGCGAGTAAGAAGAAATTCAATCCAATTGAGATCTTCACTCAAGGATAGGAATTGTTTTTGGGTAAAGATGCAACAAGGACAATAACCAACATGGTGTTTAACTTGAACTTGAAGGAGTGGTACGTTGTAAAAGGTGCATGGCTCATAGGTTTGATAAATCTTAGAGTTGATTGATCTCATCAACAAGCATTTCCCTACTAGGAGATGGAGGTGGTGGAGGTAGAGTTTGGTTATCACCTTGAGGTAAGGGTGGAGTTTGAGCATGAAGCACACTGGCAACATGTGGATTGATGAGTAAGTGAGGAAATAAAGGTTGGGTGAATTGAGTTTGATTGACACTTTGAGGTGGAATGAGAGCTTGGTCAACTCTAGTGACACAAGGATCACTAAGTGGAAATGAATGAGGTTGTAGTGAATCTTGGTTTGATTGAGTATTAGGAGTTTTCTTGTGAGGGTTCATAGAAAGGAGATTGTGGTTTGGGTTAGAGGTGGCAAAATAGATGGGTTGGGATGGGTTGGGTCATGGGTCTAGATGGGTTTGGGTCTAGATGGGTCATGGGTCTAGATGGTTTAGGTGTAGATGGGTTTGGGTCTAGATGGGTCTTCTGGAAACATGGGTCTAGATAGGTCGGGTCTAGATGGGTTGGTTCCGGGTCTAGATGGGTTTGGTACCTTAATTTTTTTTTTAACGTTTGTTGTCTGTTTTTGACCGTTTTCCCCTTGCGAATTATTTTCGACATTTTCCGTTATCGACCTTTTTCCGTCCAATGTTTGGAGCGTTTTCTTTCTTTTCCCCCCCCTCGTTTTCTTTTATTTTTTTTCCTTTTTTTTTTTCTCCTTTCCCATTTTTTTCTTTTCCCCTTTTTTTATTTTTTTTTTTTAATTCCTGATTTTCCTTTCTTTCTCGTTTTTTTTGTCTCTTCTTCTTTTCTTTTTCATTTCTCTTTCCTCTTTTTCCCTTCCGGCCGATTTTCTTCTCCTTCGACCGTTTTTTTTTTGTTATTGACCGTTTTTTTATTCTTTGGTCTCCTTCCTCTTCCCTTTTTCCTTCTCCCCCTCCCCCCCCCTTCTTTTTCTTTTCTCCTCTCCCTTTTCCTCTTTCCTCTCCCCTTCCTTTTTTTCCCTTTTCTCCCTCCCCGCCCCTCCTCCAGCTAGTTTTTTTTTGATGACAGATTTCGTTTTTATTTTCTCGTTTTCCCTTTCTTTCTTTTCGTTTTTTTTTTTTTTTCGGACCGTTTTTCTCCCTCCCCCCCCCTCCCCACTCCTCGACCGTATTTTTCGGGGCGGGCCAGTTTTTGATACCGTTTTCCCCCCCCGAGCAGATTTTTCCCGTCCGATGGTTTAGATCGGTGTTTCCGAATGTTTTTCCGAATCGTTTTTGACCTTTTGGAACCTTTTTGACCTTTTGGAACCTTTTCAACCTTTTGGAACCTTTTTGATCGATTTCATCCATTTTGACGGTTTTCATGTGTTTTCGACAGTTGTCGTTCGTTTTCCTACGTTCTCAATCATTTTCGTACGTTTTGAACGTTTTCGTCCGTTTTTAACGTTATGAAACGTTTTAGTACGTTTTCGTCCATTTTGTACGATTTGTTTGTTTACATACGTCTTTCTCCGTTTTCCTCTGTTTCTTTGTTTTCCTACGTTGCGTTCGTTTTCGTACATTTTGTGCGATTTTATACGTCTTCATACGCTTTTATACATTCTTATAAAAAGTACTGGGACGTATAAAAACGGATAAAAGATTTAAAAATGTTCAGAAACGTATTTAAGAGTACAGATACGTAGAAGAATGTACAAAACAAACGAAAACGAATGAAAACTTAGAAAATCATAAGAAAACTTATGAAAAGGTAATAAAACATAAGAAGATGGACAAAAAAGTCAAAGATGTACGAAAACGGTCAAAAACGGTCAAAATCGGTCAAAAATGGTCGAAATCAGTCGAAAATGGTCAAAATCGGTTTAAAACGATCGAAAACGGTCGAAATTGATCAAAATCGATCGAAATCGGTCAAAATCGGTCGAAATCTGTTGAAATTGGTCGAAAACGAACAAAATCGATCAAAATCTGTTAATACAAATAATGTCTAAAAACGTTATTTATATTTTTCGACCTCTCGATGTTTTGATAATGACAAAATGTGAAAACGTTTACGATAAAATTAAACGTTTATAAATTACTAATCGTAAAATTCCATTTCTAAGATTAATCACTTAAGGTATGAATAAACAAATCATTAAACATGATTAGTGATCAAGAAAATGATTTTTCTTCCCTAAACCTTACATTTTTACAAAAGTGTTTTTATAAAAATATAAAAACAAAATATTTATTCATTAAAAGAAATGTTTTATTAAAAACATAAAATTTGAAATTCAAATTTTTCCCCTAAAATGGAAGGTTCTAAATCAAATACAACATTCACCACAAAAGGATAAAAAAGGGAGCGTAGTCTACGGCGGACCCCTTATAGGCCTGGCGGCCCCCTTATATATAAGGGACCGCCGTCAACAACGGCTATATTTTTTGTCCCTATAAATAATGGGTCATCCCATCTGAAAAACACAACCTCTTGTCATGAATTTTTCCAGATCTGTTTTTCTCTCTTCTTTCTTTCTTTCTAAAACACATATCTTGATCACTAACATACATTGATCTTGTTTCAAGTGATTAATCTTTCTTCCTTCCTTCTTCCTCTAATCAAGTGCAAGAGAAGAACAATCGTATTCTTCTACATACGATTTGTTGTCAAGTGATCTTTCTCTTTGTTAGCCTCAAAATATTGAGTCGAACAAAGAAGTTCGTTCATTATATTAGGTCTCGGTCACTTAATTAATTATATGTTGTAATAGGCTAGAAGGGTAAACGGGCTCGTAAATGTAAGCTAATATTGTTTGTGTATCGGGTTAAAGCCCAAGTCAATCCCGAGCCCAACCCAAGTAAAAGCCCACACGCCCCATGTAGTTGTGTAGGGTATATATACCATTTTCCACTATGGAAAATGGTGTTGATTCTCATTTGTTCATTTCTCATTTGCAAGAATTAACCAACTATTTTTCTCTCTACTTTCTCTCTTTAACTTCTCTCTAAATTTCTTCCATATTTTCTCTTATCTATTTTTCTTGTTTCAATAATGAAGTGAAAGTGATATTTGGTTCCGATATTTGGTATCACTCGCCATGGGTGGGTTTAGTGTCTTTGTTGTTGTGAACTTATTCGAGCTTATTGGGTTCGGCTTATTGTTTTTTTTTTCTACTCCCTTTTTAATAATTTTGTTCTTTCAGATTTTTCTACGTATTTTTACGTTAATTTCTTTATAACATTTTGAGTTTGGGCTTACTGTTTATACAAGTCATTTGGGCTTATTAATTCTGTCTACTAAATTTGGTTATTTATGGGTGCATTTCTAGTGTGACGGAAAAAAAAATCTGACAAATAGAATATGGGTGCGTTTTTCATTTGTTTTTCATTTGTTTTTTTTTTCTTTCGTTTAACAAAAAAGTTTTTAAGTTCTTTTATGATTCAAGACAAGTTTCTGTAATATAATTTTCTTCTATCTTTTGCCACTATATTCACGCTCCTCCAATGAAAGCTCCTTTGATTATTGTTTCTTGACAACTTGACATTACCTCCGATGAATGATTTTGACTCTCACATCTAAAGCATTTCTTCTCAACTTTTACCATTTTTGTCATCTCTACTTCTTTGCAATGACTTTCTTTCGTCTCGTGGTTGTCTTACAAATCTTCCTCTTCTTTTGAAGAATTTCTTGAATTCTCTTACGGCCATGACATATTCTTCGTCTTCACTATCGAAAGTCGAGCTATCTTCATCACTAGATTCATTTTTAGTCTTTAACGCAAGAGATCTACTTTGTTCTCTTTTGTCTTTGACCATTTCAGAGTCTTTCTTAATTATTACTTCATAAACTTTTAAGTTTCCAATAAGTTCCGTTAATCTGAAAACATGTCAAATCTTTCGAATCCTCAATAGCCATAACCTTTGCGCCGCCATTTGGGATGAAGTGCCCTAAAGAAATTTCCTAACATAGTTCTTGCTAGAAAAACCTCCATCAAGTGCTTTTAGACTAGTAATAATAGTATTAATCTATCAAATCCATATATAATTCGATTCTCTACCGAATCGTAAATTGTTCATATTGTTTGAACAAGAAGATCTATTTTATTATCTTTGACTTGACATTATCTGTGAGTGTATTTAATAAAGTTATCCCAAATTCTTTTGCGTTCTTACACATAAAAAAATTCTTTCGTATTCCCCTTTTTGCGGGCAAAGCAGTATAGATTACCATTTAGACTTCATTATTTTAGGCTGAGCCGAGTTTCTTTTAAGATTCATCATTTTGTTTTATCAATATGGTAACAAATTTCCATCCTTTTTAGTTTCAAGATTATTTTGAACGGGAGGAAAATCACCATAGGTAATAATATGCCAAAGATCTTGATCTTTTGATTCACATAAGTTTCGAATCTATTTTTCCAATAAATAAATCTATCACTTTCAAATAGTGATAGTCTTTGCATAGATTGCCCTTCTAATATTATTCCGATTCCATAGATCGACTTCAAGTTTTAAAATCAGTTTATTTTAAAAATCTTGTTTGACCTTGGCTCCTGATACCAATTGTGGAAACTAGAAAGGGGTGAATAATTTACTGCTTTTTAATTTAATGTATAGTTTGTTTACAAAAACTTAGATTCGACTTTATGTGAATTCAATATGTGAACAATATGAACAATATAACTAAATAAACAAGATATGAAATAAATATGCAAGATAAGATACAAGAGTTAGAAAGATCAAACCACAACACAAGGATTTATAGTGGTTCGGTAACGAAGCACCTCTCCGCCCTAACTACCACTCCCCGAATCACCAAACTCGAGAGTTATTCTTCACTATTGTCACAAGCTCCCTTTAGGTGGAGAAAATTATACACAACTAAGCTTACCCCGATTTCCGACACTAAGAGAAATGTCGAGTTCTAATTCTAGCTAGAACCAATCTATCACAACTTTTGTATTTTGAGGACTAAAATACTAACCGCACTACTTCACAACAATTCACAACTTTACTTCACTTCACAACTTCTCTTCACTTCACAACTTCACTTCACTTCACAACTTACTACGCTTCACAACTTCACTACACTTCACCTAGACACTAACAAGATCACCCCGATCTATCTAAACTCTTGAGGATCACCACGATCTAACTAACCTTCCTATGATCACAACAATCTAACTACTATACACACCTTTCACAATATACACAAATGATTTACAAGATATAACACTATTGTAACTATGTTACAAGAACACACTAAACTATAATACTTCTTTACCTGATGGTAGGAAGTATTCTTCTCTTGCACTTAAGGATCTAAGCTTGGATCACTTAGAAACAAAGCTTATGATTTAATGATCAAATGAATGAAAGGAAAGTATAAACTGATTTAGAACAGAAAGAATTACGAGTGCAAAGGTGAAAATCAGTATGGGGGGGGGAAAGGTGACAGTCTAGTATTTTACATGCAAAGCTGGAGTTTTTTTTGCTGGCCGCCCCTTTAGCTCCATGGCGTCCCCTTATTACTAAGGGGACCAGCCCATATATTTAAAGGGTCCGCCTATGCCAAGACGGCTCCATTTTTTATCTTTCCAGGGGAGGTGATTTATGTGAATATTGTTTAGACCGTTTTAGGTATAAATTCGAACTCACAAGTATTTTTTTTGATTAAAACATTTCTTTTAAATGTAGAAAATGTTTTGTAAAAGTTATAAAAATGCTTATAACATTTTATAAAAAAATGTGAGGTTGAATAAAAATTCCTTTGATCATAAAATGCATTAAGCATTTATTTATTCATACCTTTAAGTGATTAAATTTTCAAAATGGAAAATTACTACTAATTACTTGTTTACGTTTAATTTTACATTGAGCATTTTTACATTTTGTGATTATCAAAACGTAGAGAGGTCCAAAAGTATTTATAATGTTTTTAGGCATTATTTCTATCAACACAACATTTGAGGTATTTTTATGAGCATTAAAATTGGATCATCACTAGAGCCGCCAAAGATCGTAAGAAGTTCCTATCCTAATGAAACCCATAATGATTCTATTGGTTATCCATAATTGGAAAGTCAGTTGGTCTTTAAATTTAATTTGTAATCCTTAAGCTGCCCATTCTCAGTTTCTAGCCAATGGAAGGCATCATTCCAATAGATTGCACTGTCAAAATGATCACAACTGAAGTAGTTAAATCGGTCCCTGCACAGGCTCCAATTGCCCGTCTTTGAAGAGTATATTTGAATCTCAATGTCACAAGATGTGTGTCTAGCTTGCATCACTTTCTAGTCAAATGATTTTCTAGGATCAAAGGCCATTCTCAATACAACACTTCTGTATGAACATGAATCATCATGTGAGTAATGTGGTTGCGGAAGCCTTTTCAACAAATTTAGTGATGGGATTATGAACCAAATAAAAAAAAAAAACAGCAATGCCAACCACACAAAGAAGCAACCATTGCAAGACTGCAAGATCCTAACATGATCAACTTCCTTAGCGGAACCAAAGGAGTTATCCATAGTGGATTTTCTTGAGTCAAGTCTGGAATCTAACGACACAAAATCACATTCAAATATAGATCTAAGGTGATTAACAAAAAGACCAGCAGGAGGATCAAGGTTCAGGATTTTGCTATGGTTAAGGATGAAAATAAGGGAAGTGAGAATCCTTAGCCATTGTTTTGATACGGTTGTAAAGAGATGAATACATATAATATAAGGTCTTCGGTCTAAAATAATTCGCAGTCAAAATGATCATCGTATTTTTGTAATGATACGTGTGGTTGTGCAAAGTTTTTTCAGGCATGTGTGCTGTGATTTTTTGACATTATCTTTGAAGACTAGTGATTTTTAAAGATGTTGCCGGAATTATTAAATTGGAATGAGAAATAATGAGTTAATGCACTTTGGGAAAAGATGAGTGTTGGTGGAGTATGGAAGACATCTTTAAATAGTAAATTTACCCAGAGAATCTAAATAGGTAGGGATGGAATTTGCAATGAAAGTAGTATTATTCTAGTAGGGTAATTTTTAAAGTCAAATACTAGTACCCACATACCCAAGTCAAACTCTAACAATTAAACAATCACTGTTGGTCCCTATCCTTAAATGACATTGACATTAAACCATTACCAAACACACCCTTAACTAGCTTTGGATAGTTTGACTTGTAGTATTTAAACTGGTATTATTTTAGATACAACTCAAATTGACTTGTAGAAGTCAAACTTAACAAAACATAGCAATTCAAGCAACATTATTAAAGTGTACATAAGATGCATTAGCAAAATATTAGATGTTTGAACATAAACCATTTGATCAGCTACGATTGAATGTATGATCAAACAACATAAAAGGTAACAAAATTCATACAATGGTAACTAAATGAATCAGGCATTCACTAGACCCGTCAATACATAATGGACTAATTCTAACAACAAGTTCTAATAAACATTTGACAAAGCTTTATCCCTCACACACTTAAAAAAGACAGAATGGACTTATAAGGGTTATGAGCAACTATATAAAGTGGAAAGAACTCAAAATCATCATCATCATCATCATCATCTATTTGATTTGATCCAATATCAAAGATCTGATTGATAGTCTTTGATATTAGGTTGTATTTTTCCAACCTTTCCAAATAAGTTTATCATAAAAAAAGACTCCTCTTCCCTCTCTCCCAATCCAATACTATAAACAATGGACCGAATTAACCATCGTTCGGGAAGTAGAGTCATAAGTTTATCGGTATTAACAAGGTATCAAACCATCCACACATAACACCCTTTCATCATCTCGTATATAGTAAACTCTCTAGAGCCAATATCATCTCTACATAGAAGAAGCAAACACCCACGCGACTCGGATAATCCCCCTTCCATACACAACATCCAGTATATCTATAGTACTAACATAGGATCCATCACTCATCCAAATACTAACATTCCAAAAGACAGCAAGAAGTTCCTTCCCCGATGCAACCCATGCGGGATTTCTATGGTTGTTATAATTGGATGGTTATGGCTTTATTTAATGTTTAATTTGTAAAGGGTAAGCTGCCTATTATTACTTTCTAGTCAATGGAAGGCATCATTCCAATATATTGTACTGGTAAAATGAATACAATTTTAGTAGATTAAGCGGTCCCTACACAGGCTCCAATTGCATGTCTTTGAAGAGTAAACTTGAATTCAAGTCGAATTGAAGCGGCACAAACTTGCACTACTTTGTAGTCAAGTGATTTTCTAGGATCAAAGGTCATTCTCAATACAACAATTACGTGAAAATGTGAATCATCATGCAAGTTTTCTGATTATGGAAGCCTTTTAAACAGATTAGTGCATGAATTATATACGTAATAAAAAGCAGATGACGCCGAACCTCTACACAGAAGCAAACCATTGCAAGATTGCAAGATTTTAACATTATCAGCTTCCTCAATGGAGCCAAGAGTAAAGGAGTTATCCATAACAGATTTTCTTGACTAAAGTCTAGAATCTAATGACACAAAATCACATTCAAATAAAGATCTACGATGATTAACAAAAATACCAACATGAGGATCAAGGTTAGGGATTTTCAACGTTAAGGGTAAAACAAGGAAGTGAAATTCTTACCATTATTTTTGATACGTGTAACAGAGATAATACATAGAATAGGTAATCAGAATGAATATTCAGTCCAAAAGGTGAATCGAGATTGTAAGACTACATTGTTGGTAGAGTTTTCCTGAGCACGTGTGCTGTGATTTTGTGGCATCATCTCTGATATGTAGTGATTTTGAAGTTGTTGCCAGAATTACGGGTACAATGGAATAGAAATAGTGAGTTAAAGCACTTTGGGAACACACAAAATTAAGTGGGAAAAGCACTTTGGGAACACACAAAATCTAAGACATTATTAAATAGGGAATACAAGAGGACAAGCTAAGACTAAAATTACAGGGATGAAATTTGCAATTAAAATATTTTTCTAGCAGGGTAAATTTTAAAGTCAAATGCCACTTACCCAAGTCAAACTCTAACAAATAAACTATCACCGTTGGTCGCTATCCATAAAAGACAGTGAACTGGTATTATTTTGGACACCACCCCAGTTGACTTGTAAAAGTCAAACTTATCAAAACATATTACTTCAACATTAAAAAGTATACATTGGAAGAAGTTTACACCATTGTGAGGGTCATTAGTAGTTATTCACATTCAAACAACATTATTGAAGTGGACATTGTTGGGATGTGCTCACATCATACGGATATTTATACGGCTAGTAATACGTAAGCCTACGGGGGTCACATACGTATACACATAGATATCATTCTATTAATATGTATAATAATATAAGTGTATATTTATTAAAGTTACTAATACTCCAACGATAGAATACCCAGCGGTTGTTAATTAGTTCGTTTACGAATACTTAACTTTAAGTCCCTTGATTAATATGTAATGTATATAATAATTATAAAAAGTCAAAATTCAACCCAAAGGGTGTTTGGGCTTGTGTAGTAGACAACCAAAAGGAGAGAGAAAAAAAAGGGTTGAGGCTTTTTGTTTATTAGGCCAAAGTTCCATAATGAGAAGCCCTAATTCCACCCCTATAAAAGGATAAAAAAAAAAGATCCATTTATGATCATTTATCTCCATCCCTTCTCCTTTTATCTTCTCTTTAGTCATCATAAGGAATCCCCACGTAGGGAATCCAAAGTACGATTTTCTAGTATTCGGTATTTATTAGTTTGAGGAACTAGCATTCGGGTGATATTGGTTAATGTGTAGTATGGATACACTAGAGTTACCTTCCTTTATAATTACTGACAAACGGTTACAGGTTTGTGCGGTGTAATAAACGTGAGTATTTTAAAGAACGACTCTCTATCATATCTCTCATCATCCTATAGATTGTATAACGTACGGTTTCCTGTATATGTTTATGTTAATTTATATTAGCTATATGATTGTTTATATTCCGCTGCGGTATCTTATTTATTATTACAGTGTAATAACAAGGTTATTAGATAGGCCAAATTTCAACATATCACTCACGAGCCGTTCATATATCTTTAATATTACATAAAAAACATGCGCGCGCGCGGCTTAAACGCATATTTGTTATATGATTTCTTCTTGCTTTTTGTGTGTGAGCCTATAGGTTTTATAATTGGGAAGAGAAGAGTGCCGCTAGCGCGAGAAAGTCACCGGAAACACACACATAGAGCTTAGGCTTTTACTCGATCTGACACGCTTATTATGTAACTTGGTTTATAATTTACGCGACTTTGCTATTTATGTTTATTTACTTGTTTAAATATATAAACCATGATTATCTTACATTATATATAAGTAGATATCAGAATGTTGACTTGGCAAGATTAATACCACATCATTAATTTTTGAATTCCATGTCAGCAATTTTTTCCATGTCATCATTGTCGAATTCCATGTCAGTTATTTTTTATCCTACTAGGTAACCAATGACACGTAGGCATTTATGTATCAACGTATGCATTCAAGAATGACACGTAGATATATAAGAAGCCACATATGCATAATTTAATATGACGTGACACCAAATTAATGAAATCCAGAAAATTGTTAAAAATTTGGTCACTTGCTAGATTCGAACCCTGGTGTATGCACCCACAACATATGCATTTACCACTAGACCACAATTGTAGTTGTGGAATAATTTTAAAAAATAAAATAGATAAGGTTTAAGTTTAAAAAACGTGTCAATGACTAATTAGCGTTGAAGTAGCAAGTCAACAATAAACGATTACGACTGTGCTACAATACGGTAGAGATTCAAAAACACCATTATGGTTTTATGAGGAGATTCTGGTTTGCTATTTCATAAAGGGAATGGATATAGTATTACTTGCCAAACAAATACGGCAAATTCAAACAGGGACAATCAAACAACACAATGCAAAAACCTAATATATTTTTTTCTTGCCGCCTGCTTCATCCAAACCTAACATAACCACTATCATTGATTTGATAAAAATAACAAAATTATCTATTTATTTAATCGATTCTTTTTTATATTCAGATATTAGTCATGCCAAATCACGATGAAGTTGAATCTTTGATCTCAAGGTATGTTTGAATTTCAATTCCAGTTTTTAATTAGTATATACATTCGATTAATTAAATCTTAAAATATGATTTCCTGTATTGGTTCTTATTTTTATTTTGTGCTTAGTGGATTTTGGTTATCCGATCACTATTGGTGAATGATGAATAAGAGATTAGTTTTGTATGCATCTATGGAATTTTATTATTGATTTCATTTTTGAAATCAAGTATGACTTAGGTAAATATATCCATTAGGTTGCTATTGTATTTTTTAGGATGTTTGTTTGATTGTTTTTATTATTGGCGTATCAATCAAGCAAATGCTGGCAAACTATATCTCAATTGCAAGCTGAATTCGTCGTCTTTTTGTGTTTCATCATCATACTTGATATGAAAGAGTAGAGACTTCTCAAACAAACCCAATGGCGGTTCGGATCAGAATCGCATATATGAATGCAGTATTAGACCATGACAGGTTTGTGTTTGATAAATAAAACTTTATCATTTTCATGAATACATAGGTTTTGTTTTTATTCCAGATTCGTATTCATGCAATTGGTAGGATGTATCAAATGAGGTTCAAGTTCATTCTGATTTTCTAAAAGTTGATAAAGTAAGTTTCTTTTTTTAATATCTGGTGACCGTCTTTGATCTGTGCATTTTAAATGATTTTTTTTGATGCAAGATCGTGTCGATGAAATCGCTGATACAAGGTATATGAGCAAGAAAATTATCTATTTTTTAGGTAACCTGTTTAATATCTATATTGTATGGACGTGCGCTACATCTTATCGCATGAAAGTTACTCAAAAGATTGACTTCTTAAGATACTTATTAGTTTCATACGCGACATAAAACATCTAATACCGGTTTCTACCTTAGGTTTGGTTTATGTTAATGTTACTATAATTTTACTATGTATATAGATTCATGGCCCGTTACTCATTAGAGACCTAATTTTGTTTATTTTTGCAGTCACCTGATGAGTTGATTGACATGACGCATGAGTACTATGATGATATCGCCCTCCTAAAGTCGGTTAGTTTTTTATGACACTACTAAGATTATGAAAACGATGTCAAGTCTTTTATTGATAGTTGCAATCTCATCTTTTGTTAGGTGGCTGATTTTGGCTCCCTGAAGTTTCCCACACTGTAGTGGAAAACCATTGACCGATGTCAATGCACACAAGTTTGCGATGTCTCTTTGGGCGAGTGGTAAATTATTTTTTTAACCTCTAACTGTTGTTAAAATAACATTGGACTCGATTTAGACCTGTCAACCCAAAAATTATTTCAACATTTAAAAAATATTATACATCTAGTCCTTGCATGATACATGGTCACATTATGGTTAGTTTATAAATTATTGTTGTTTCATTATTCTTTTTAAATCTCTATAGCGTGATGTGGAGACGAAGATTTAGAATATAACATTTGGCAACATGGAGACCAAGATTATCTCGAAAGGAAATTAGTAAAATTTTTTGAGACCCGTTCTGAAACTGAATATATTGTATGGTAAGAATCATACTACATACAACAACCACTTTTAATATTTTATAATCAGAGGGGTAAAATCTTTATATTGTTTTGTTGGATGGCGAGACAAAGAGTGTTCGAGGGAGAGGGATGAATTTCTTAGACTGTAACTGTTGTTTCTCTAAAGGGTAGTAATACATTGTTTTTTGTTTCGGTGATGATAATGGATGTATATTTGGTGGTGGAAAATGGAAATGTTATTTTTTTATGGGGCATGTGTGGAGTAATTTGATCTGTGTAAAACATTTTCTTTAATATAATATTCGTGTAGTTTATTTTTATAAAAAACTATTAGTGTTGTTATTATGGTTGAATATATAGAGTAGTTATAATTTAGTGGTTATATCTATTAAGTGTAGTTTTAAGTTTGGGGTCTTTAAAAATGTGGGGCACACACACGGAAGGTGACGTTGTGGTTATAAAATTTTGGGGTTGGGTATGGGACTTGAATGTAAATTTTTACACACACACGGTTGTTGTGGGTTTGATGGTAATATATTTTATGGTGGATTATGTAGGGTGTAGTATTAGATATTTTATTGATTATAAGTGGGTATAACGACAAAAATGATACATAGGGAGAGGTTTGTTATTTTTACACTTTTGGGTGAGATGGATGTAGAATAGAAAAGGAATAAATTTTAGAAAGATTGATGTTTTGGTTTAATTGTTTTCTTGTATTTGTGGGATACTAGAGAGATCGAGCAGATAGAGAAGCGAGAGCTCGATAATGTAAGATATGATGAGCAGCGATGGTTGAGATTTAAATTTAATTTTATGAAAGAATTTTTTGGAAAATTTGTGGTTTGTGGTATGTGTGAATATATGTAAATACCGCTCTCTAGAGTCTTGTTTTGAATTGGTTTATATATAATATTTGTTGGTGTTAGTAGAAAGCGAATAATTATTATGACTTTTGTAATGGATAACTTTAAATAATAATATGATATGAATGGTTTTTTAGGTGATTAAGTTTTGATAGGTGAATTGATTAGTTGAATTATTGTAGTTTAATAATCATATGTGAGATTTTATAATTTATATCATAAATTTATTGGATATAAGTTTAATTTGTTAAAAGATTTCTGTTTGTAAAATTTTAGGTTTTTAGAAATGATTGTACAGGGAATTCGTCAAACCGATGGCATGAACAGTTTGAAAAAGTTCTCACATGTCTTCTAAGGAGAATTTAGGATAATAATAAGCGTGTGTAGGAGGATTCTAGCTAAGCTTTTGCAACTCTTGAAGAGGAAGCCGCTGATGAGTTGGCACCACACTTGGAGATCATTTTACAGCATCTGATGTGCGCGTTTGGAAAATACCAGCGACAGAATCTTAGAATTTTTTATGACGCGATTGGTACTTTGGCAAATGTCATTGGAGGGGAGTTGAATCAGCCTAAATACATTGAAATCTTGATGACGCCACTAATTGCGAAGTGGCAACAACTTCAACTCGTAGAAAAGAACATTATCCACTTTTTGGATGCTTTTACATCCATAACGCATGCATTGGGTAGTGGCTTCTCGCAAATTTCTCAACCTGTTTTTCAGAGATGCCTCGACATTATTCAGATCCAACTGCTTGCCAAGGTGGATCCAGTTTCGGCTGGGTTCAGTTTGACAAAGAATTTGTTGTTTGTTCGTTGGATCTTCTCTCAGGACTCACCGAAGGTCTTGGTAGTGAAATAGAATCTTTGGTCTCACAAAGTAATTTAAGGGATCTCCTTCTGCAATGTTGCATGGATGATAGTGCTGACATCTGTCAAAGTGTATTTTCATTGCTTGGAGACCTTGCAAGGGTTTGTCCAATTCATTTGAGCCCTCGCTTACTGGATTTTCTCGATGTTACTGCTTAATACACCTAAGCTAAAGGAAACCATCTCTGTCGCAAATAATGCTTGCTGGGCCATTGGGGAATTGGCAATAAAGGTAAACCAAGCTATTTCACGCTTAGTCCTGATCCTTCAACATGCAGCGGGGCTCAATAAGTCACTCATCGAAAATAGTTCCATCGCCCTGGGCAGGCTTGCCTTAGTTTGTCCTGAGCTTGTATCACCCCACATGGAGCATTTTATGCAATCATGGTGTATTTCTTTTACTTATACTCTTGATATTCTTATTCGTGAAAGGTTGGTGCTACTCTATCTAATATATAACTTTTTTACTCGGTTTTGCCAATTATTGTCACTCACTGATTGACATTTTTTTTCTTTGTTTTAGATATCCCAAGTTTATTTATGATATCTTTTTGCTGCCTTACCTGCTATTAAGAGGGAAAGTATTTAGCCAGAGCGAATCCATAACTGTCGAGGGTACGCGGATCAACAGTTTCATATTAAATCAAATAGGACGTTTTTCTAATATATGTTTACGTAGATATATGTTTTCTTTTAGTTTAGCCTTAAGTGCCAGGGCATATATTCTCTCAAACACAAAAACAAAACGTGTCGTCCATATCCGATAAAGGCATAATTTACCAGTAGAATAATTAGTGCCATATCTTTTGTGGTTTTATGTATTTAATCCTTTTCATCGAAAGGAAGTTTTAATGATCAATTTTCTATTCGGGCAAGGTTGATGTCAACTCAGCTTACTGTGTGACCATCTCATAGCACTTCAGCAAGTGGCTTGGCTTTATAACTTTTAAAATGGACAAACACTAATGCTCGACAACGACTCTAATTTACGGTTTCAAAAGTATGACTACATTCTATTCAACCTTCTAATTTGGCGTTTATAATTTTTTTTTGTCACTTCAAACAGATAATTAAAAGAACTAGTTTTCGTTGTTAGCATGTTAAGCCAGAAAAACCAATAACATCTATAATTTTGAATTTATTACTACATGACCATAAAGGCCAACAAAGTTTATAATCTTGGCGTATATGAAGCAAAATCCAAAACTAAAGTGGAGCGATGGTCGCAAATCATTAAGCAACTTTGTTCTTACATATGGGATAATACAACCCATGGTATGCAACTATTTTGGGTATATCTCATCTTGCATTGATCTAAGAACCAATAACCTGTTTTTATTTTCCATTACGTGTCAGCTACTACATGCCCAAAACTTATTTAAAACAGTGACAAATATAATTCACTTGCTCCTATTTCAAATGCTAAAACATTTCATAACGTTCATATGTTGACACAACAGAGTGAAAATATGTGATTTTGTCATTCCATGGGGAGTTAAAATTGCACCTTCCATAAAAAACATTGAAAGTCCACAATGCAAGTTTATAAATGATGGTAACAGAAAACTAGGAAGTCATTATATTACGCTAACCAATTTTTTTTCTTGTGCAAGAAGTTCTAACTCATATACCAAGTGAATGTGTAAGATGAGTGCGGGAAGAACATGACAAGAACCAACTTAAGGACTAGGTATGGAAAGCCTTGAATATTGACAGGGTAATGTTGCAAGACATTAGAGGAAGTGAAGTCTATTAATATTTCTTTTAGTGCAATGGGGAAGTGCATAAATGCAGAACTTTTGAGAAAATAGCCAAACATAACCTCTGTTAAAGATTATAAGTATGACAGAAGGCTGCTTACAAATCATTGGATACAAGTTTGAAGAATTTTAAACTCACAATCTTTTACACTCATTATAATTATAGTTAACATCTTTTTGTACCCTCTACACACTAATACTCTAAAATGTTGTATTCGGGGGTGAGGTCAATTGCCACTTTTACTGAATTATTGCTTAGTCGTGTTTTTTCTTATTTTACTTGTGATTGTAACGGTTTAGTTTATGTTGAGAAAGTATGTCAATGTTATGTTTTAGAAATTGTTTTATTTTAAGAGGTGTTTGTGTATGACTGATATAACTTTTATAATATACTTATATTAATATGATGATTTAGAAATTGTTTTCTTTTAAGAGGTGTTTGTATATCTGATATAACTTTTCTTTCTCAAACCGGATGAACATTCATTTCTTTCCTTTCTTTGTTAATGCAATCAATAAATAACTTTTTATGTTTATATTTGATTTTCCTTTAATTAATTCTTTGTAGACGATAATCATAAGGCATCTCGAAAACCAATTGTCGGAGCTTTTCAACTATACATGAATAAAATACAGTGTTTATAATAAGCCAATACGTCTATTATAATTCCAGTTAATATGGTATGCTTATTTGATGCTTAAAACTTTGATACGCCTTGAATTTGCATAAGTGATTGATGTTTTTAAAGTGTTGATCGCTTGACCTTCGTCCACTAAAAACTAATTTCCCGACGAACCATGAAGAATAAGACCGACGAAAAGTTATTTTGGGAATTCACAACTCCAGATTGCTAAAATTTCTTATTTAGTGCAAAAAGCGGTAAGACTTTTTCCTTGCCTGATCGCGGTTCGAAGTCGAAAATATCTGCTCAATCAGCAAATGTATTTTTCGTTGTTTACATCAACTAATCTATAACACTTCGTTTCTTGATGAATACGAGTGTTCTTCTCTTGCACTTGATAGAAGAAAGAAGAAGATAGAAGATGAGATTTGATCACTTGAAACCAAATTAAACTATGTTAGTGATCAAGATATTTAGTGAGAGAAAGAAGGTTTAAAGAGAGAAAGAAGACTAAAAAAATCGTGCAAAGAGGTCTATTTTTTTGCTGAGAATAGTGCAGTATTTATAGCCAGGAATTCCCAACGGTCAGCTGGTGGCGGTCTTGGCGGTCCCAGGTATATCTGGGGGCTGCCCTTGTCTGACGCTCCGATTTTTGTCCTTTTGTGGGGAAGGTTTATCCTGGTGAGTTTTATTTCAATTTAGGGGGAAAATTTGAATTTCAAATTTTATGTTTTTAAATAAAACATTATTTTTATGTAACAAAACTATTTTATGTAATTATGTAAAAATATAGTTTTCTAAAAAATTGATGGATTAAGAAGAAAAAATATTTTCTTGATCACTAATTAAGTTTAATGATTTGTTTATCCATATCTTAAGTGATATATATCGAAATGAAAGTTTACGATTAATAATATGTAAACATTTATTTTTATTGTGAATGTTTTTACATTTTGTCTTTTTCAAAACGTAGAGAAATCGAAAAATATTAATAATGTTTTTAAGCATTATTTGTATTAACACATCTGTGTTAGAAGATCTTACGCTTTAAGCTAAAAATTCTGTCAAGGAGGATCTTCTAAATTAAACCTACCTGATCACAAGTCGGTCCTCATGGAATTGTAGGTTAACGCTACCGAACTTCAACGAATGACAAAGCTATATTCGTCCATATCTGTTTATCACTAACCCTATAAATGCAGGTTTAGATTACAGTGTAGCGATCTCATTCTAGCTGAGTCGGATTCATAACCACATGCTCATACTCAAGATATAGATACATACCATAAGCATCAAGATTTAAGAAACAAGAAAGCTAAAGATCATATAAGACAAAGACTTCCGCAACTCTAATATTTAATATCTTCCTTAAAGATATCAAGGTTATCAAGATAAAGATTGTCAAGGGAGATTGTTAGCAAGCTTTTAAGATGATGCAAAGTATAAAACATGATGGTCAAGACACAAGATTGCAAGGAGGCGAAGGTGACAAAGTCAAATAAGGAAAAGATATAAAGATCTCGAAATAGAAAGTCAAAAGATAAAGGCTAAATATCAAAGATCACAAAGTATGAAGGAACAAGTCTAATACAACAAAGTTTAAGACAAAGACCAAGGAAACAAGAGTTCAAAGATACTGTAATGTCAATGACCGCTCCTTTGGGGGAGATTGTTAGCCTTAAAATATTAAGGCGTACAAGAAAGTCACGGTCATTCTAGTTTAGGTCTGGTCATAATGTCTTGTGTAACATTGTATTAATGTAATAGACTAAGTATTGGACTCGGGCTCGAGATGTAAGCTAATATTGTATAGGTTGTGGGCCTTAAGCCTAACCAAAGCTGAGCATGACTCGTGTAGAAAGCCCATACCCCCATAGATAGGTATGGTGACTATAAAAGCCCATCTCCTCATGTGGAGAAGGTGATGATGGATCATTTCTTTCCTCCCTTTTAATCTAATCAACCATATTTTCTCTCTACTTTCTCTCTCTAGTTCATCTCTTTCTCTCTCTACAATTCTTCCATTTTTCATCTAATTCTTATTGTGAAGTGGATAATATTTGGGATAACATATACCCCTTAATGTAATTATACACACATATCTTTTGTGTGTGTACTACGTACTCAATAATATTATCTCTCTGGTTTGACCCCGTAAACTCCTACGACTACCTAAGTCATAGATAACACGTTATATATCGTGTTCTTTACTTTCCTCAAAGCCTTGTTTGTGTTCTTTGTTTGTTCGAGCGGTGTGTGCAGGTGCGATATACCCTAACAAAGTATCAGAGCTAGGTTGTGATAAACAATGGCAGAAGACGGTAAGATAAAGATTGACAAGTTTGATGGTCACGATTTTAGGTTCTCGAAGATGCATATCAAAGACTATATGTATCAAAAGAAGCTTCACGAGCCTTTGACATAAGCCAAACCTACATGCATGAAGGCTGAAGACTATACCCTTCTAGATAGGCAGGCTCTGGGTGTGGTCAGACTATCATTGTCGAAGAATGTAGCCTACGACGTTGTCAATGTGAAGACTACATACAAATTGATTAAGGCTCTGTCTAATATTTACGAGAAACCTAGTACGTCAAATAAGGTGTTTCTTATTTGATAGTTGGTTAATACAAAGATAAAAGAATGAGCCTCCGTAGCAGATCATGTGAACGAGTGTAATTCAATCTTATCAAGAGAGTATTCGAACTCTTTGTTAAGTGTAGAAGACAAAGGTAGGTGCAAAAAGTAAGACAGAGGGCAAAAGTATAACAAAGGTAGATCGAAATTAAAGAAGAGAGGTCAGTCCAAGAATAGGCAGTATATCACGTGTTGGAATTACAACCAGAAGGGCCACTGATGTGGTTGTTATGCGTAGGTAATTTATTATTCAAGTTTTACTATTTATATTTTGCCGACTTTACCTATTAACAAACACTAATGGGAAGTGTACCCGATCAGTTGTAGGTTCGTTGGTAAGTAGGGTGTCGATCACTAAGAGCGAGCGTTAATAATTAAATCTATCAGTATTTTAGTTATCTAAGTTAGTCCTAATTTATCCTAGTTACATCTATTTAAACCTAAACTAACGCAAAAGGGGGGGGGGGGGGGTTAGCCTAAGAGACTGGCATGAATTTTGGTTTATCCTAATCTAAATGATGACAATTAACACACACAAGTTGATAAACAAAAGATAAAGAAGCGGTCAAGCCTAATGTAAGGAAAACATATTAGTTAGTTATATCTAATAAAATGCAGGTATTGTCTATGAGTGCACTGATTGCTTTACTTTGTTGGTGATATATCATTCTTAAGCTTAGGCGGGTCTTCTCCCTAAACTCTAGGTTTGTTTTTCAGTTAATCCTGTCACAATTAACCAAACCCGCATAAAGCATTCACAGTTGAATATAATCTATCTAGGAAACGATAATGGTGATAATATCAAAACCTAGCTCATTGAGGCTTTACTAACTTATTGTTTAACGGTCATTTATATACTAGTAGTCCACTTTCTAGATCTTTGCCTAAGGAATTAGAACGCTATTTGAAATCCTAGGTCACCTGCTAGTCTGCCTATTCACAAAACCAAAGGCAAAGACATGTTAATATTTATGATCCTATTACTCTAGATATATAAATGGCTGCATGTAGTTTTATCCCGGACTCTAGCTAACGCTCTATTTGTATTCCTAGATCCAGTTAAATGATATGTTACAAACATATTTAAGCACATAAACGAGTATGAAGTGATAAACATAATCAACACGCAACGGATAAGCAAACAATCAATATAAACAAACCAAACATTAAATTATCATAAACATGGCTAATACCTAAAGGTATTAGCCGATAGTCATTGTAACAATACACGAATTCATAGATGAACAATTAAACATAAAGCTAACCGAACTTGTATACATAGTGTAGACATTACAAAGGTTTTCCTATGGATTGGAGCACTTTGCATGACCTTCTTGGCTTCTTAGATCTTCTAGGAATCAAACTTGGTGGTTAAAAGCATACCTAAAACCGATTTTAGGGTTTTGTATATATAGACTCTAGAAATCAGTCGATAGGCCATATTGAAAGGGTTTAATACGGCGTATTAGGGTAACTTGGCATGGGCTCTATGAATATTATATTATAGAATATTCACAAACAGTCACTGAATACGGCGTATGAGTCTTCTTGATATGGCGTATAGCTTTATGTTCGTCATGGATGTCTTGTGAAGTTAGGGCATAGATACGCCGTATCTTCTTGATGGATACGGCATATTGGGTATAACTAGTTGGTTCTTCTTCATTGACAAAAGTATTATACACGGCGTATCGTTGATGTGGATACGGTGTATTCTTCAAAGTCAGGCAATGGTCTTTTAGTTCATCAAAGTCTTGGATGCGGCATATGCTTCAAGAATGATACGGCGTATATGTTGTCAGAATCAGTAGACTTTCTTAAACTCTTCATTTATGCTCCAAAATGCGTACCTTTTAGCTAACTTTCACCAAATGCTCGATAATTACTGCAATTAATAAATATAAGCAATTAAGTACCAATTCATGTATAGAATAATGTAAAAAATAAATAAAGACGGCATGAATTATGCTATAAATAGACGTTATTTGATGTCATCAAATATCCCCCCACTTGAATATAACTTGTCCTCAAGTAGACTTTAAAATTTTCTTATGAAAATGTATTCCAAATGAATGTTTGGGATTTTTCCTTTAAGCATTTTCCATTCAATTACTAGCACACAACCAAACACCTTACGAAAAAGGGAAAATGAAATCACTCAAATCACTCAACTAATCTGTAGGAAACTAGAAGGGGGGGGGGTTGAATAGTTTACCAGTTAATTATCTGTTTTAAGACTTTGCTTATAAAATGGTTTGATTCGAGTTGTATGTCAATCAATCAACAATGTGAATCACAACTAAACTATATAATGTAATGAACTAAATAAACAATAACAATATAAAGAGATGAGGAAAGAAACGATCAAACCAAGACACCAAGATTTATAGTAGTTCGGCTACGAAGTACCTCTTCGCCCTACTCCACTCCCCGAGTACTCCACTCGAGATTTCACTATGTCAACAAGCTCCCTTTAGGCAGAGAAAACCGTTCACACGTCGCTTACTTTCTTTTCTGACACTAAGCTAGATGTCGAGTCCTAATCTTAGCTAGAACCAATCTAAGACTTCACTAAGTCTTTACACACTCACAAGATATATACTCTTGGATTTACACACAATCCAATTTACACAACACCATAAAAAAATTATAATGAAGATTTGTGATCTTGAGGGGGAGGAAAGAGATCACTTGAGAAAAATTCGTTTCTAGATGAATACGATTGTTCTTCTCTTGCACTTGATTAAAAAAAGGGAGGAAGAGGAAATTAATCACCTAAAACAAGATCAAGATATTTTAGTGATCAAGATATGTGTTTGAGAAAGAAAGAAAGAAGAGAGAAAAGTAGATATGAGAAAATTCATGGCAAGAGGTTATATTTTTCAGATGGGGTGGCCCAGTATTTATAGGAGACAAAAAGAGCCGTTACTCTGCTGGCGGTCCCTAATATGTTAGGTGTGACAACCGAGATTGAGCAGGTTAGTTTATACCATTAGTTATGGCAAAGAGTTTATTATATGTGTCTAAGTGTGTGCTATGTTATTCACATACCAATTAGTTATTGCGCACAAGAGTTTATCTTTATAATGGATTCAATTGTGTGCTATGTTGATTTATAATGTTGCTAATGATTTAAGTATTGCATGATATACATTTTGAGTTGTAAGAGCATCTCATTTTTGATATGTATTGTGTTATATATGAGTAATCCATTGTTCAAAGTCTTGTATAAAGGAAGGATTTGGCGTGTATTGCCTGTAATGCCAACGCTCAAAAGATCGGATGATTAAGTGATGAGCGTTTATGATGATTGTGGCATTTTAGAAATGAGATAAGTGGGTGAAATTTGGAAGTTTGTGGCAAACTTTCTAAAAATAGAAAGTGGTTTGGTGAAACGAAAGTTATTTTTAGAAGGGTTAGTAAGTGGCGTTTAAGTAAAAAGGTTTAATCAAATTAGCTTAGACTTTTGTAAAAACTTAAGGTAATATAGTAAATTAGTTAATTAAGAAAATAAAAATAAAAAATTAAGGGGGTCGGTTTGTTTTGGACGACACAAAGAAAAAAAAGAAGTTTTAATATTTATCAAACTCTAGTTGGATTAAGATTAGGCTAGTAATGCATATTTAATAAAACCTAGCCCTCATTTTTTTTCCTTCCCTTTTGTGTGCCGTGAGTTTTCACCTCCCCAAAACCCTAGGAAAATCGATTTCATTGCTAAGACCCAAGAAAAATCAAGAGTATTGTTTAGGTGCTTGTAATCAAAGGTAAATATATATAACCTCTTTAAATCTTTCAATTCATGTAACATTAATTATGATGGATTAGGGTTTTATAAAAATACAGATCATAATGATTAATTAGTGTTGTAATTATGATTAGGGTTGAATTTGGGTCATAATCATGCAAATTGCATGTTAGGGTTTTCATGAAATTTTGATTTAGGGTTGAGCAGAATTAGGGCTGTGTTCACGAGCGATTTTCTCCATGATGGAGAATGATATTGAAGCGATTCTTTTTTTTTAAATTGTAGTACTCTGAGTCTTCTTTCCAGAAAATCCAGCCCCAAGAGTTTTTATGGTCGGGAAGGTTGTCAAATGGTTTTTATAAGATAAGTGTGCAAAATAGTGAATTTTCTGACGGGTTTCAGTTAGGGTTTTGATTTTTCTAAAAATACCAAGACACCTTTTCAAGGGCTAATTTTCACGTGGAAGTAAGTTCATATATTGTGTGTGACCTCTGATTTTTGGCTAAGTATGGGGTGGTGTTTAAAATGGTCAGCTAACATCAAACTTTTAGGGTGTCTGTTACTAGCCGAATTTGGGACATTTGGTGTTATGATTTTCTAAAGGGTACTTATAAAAGAGTATGAGCTTTGGGAGAGTAATTGGGGGTTCATAAGTCATATTAGAAACCTGTGGAATTTTGCCAAAAATTATAAAGATGTATAAGTGGTGCGTTTAGGGCGTGCAAGTGAGTCTAAAATTCTGCTCAAATCCAGAAAATTGAAAGTGTAAGAATAAAGTGTAAGCTAGTTATGTAAGAATTTAAAAAGGTACAAAATGAGTTTAGAACATTGATAGATCGCTTAGAATCCATCATAGTTGAGGTTACACCTTATTGGAGTGATGACCAAAGTGATGTTAATATCCATACGTTTTGTTGTTTAGATCTTTGTGAAGCTTCTTGGAACCTTTTTGGATTAAGCTAAGCTAAGGTGAGTTTCATAGTCCCACTTTTACTTCGTTTTAAACTTGGGATGGAAATGATGCTAGTATGAAAATGTTTTAATTACTGTGATAATGTGTTTAAAGTGATGCATGGACTTTATGTGGCTATTATATGTTATGTGCTACATGTTTGTGATGTGATACGCTCCATGGCTTAGTGATCAATTGGAGTAGGTTTTGTGGTATGCTCCATGGCTTAGTGATCAATTGGAGTGGATTTGTGGTATGCTTCATGGCTTAGTGATCAATTGGAGTAGTTCTGCGATAGAGACGTCTCGTAATCGTGTGAATGGTATTGGTTTGGATTGGATTTGATTTGGTTTACATGATAGCTTATATGGTAGTTCATTTATTGTCATGCAGTGTTTTCATTTATCACAGTAATGATTTAATTGGATTTATATCGTGTCTTAAACCTATGACTCTCACCAACTTTATGTTGACGTTTTTAAGCATCATTTTCAGGTGAGTATCGTGATGATAAGAAGGATGTTAGGAAAAGTGGCTAAAGAGACCTTAGGCATTGCTTGTGGAGTTGTCTTTTCTGGTCTTTTCATTTGTTTTGCTTGATACTTGTTTGTTGGAGATTGTTAGTATTTGGATCATTTTGTTTCGTGTATGACATTACTTTAGTAATGCAAGACTCCTCTATCTTGTGTTGGGTATTGTCATGACACATAGTGTCCATTTGATTATTTCTTTCATTTAGATTTCTCTATAGTAGACACCATTGTGTTGTGATGATATCTATGATGTTACGCCTCGTGTTTCCGCCTAGGCGGGGTGTGACAGATTGGTATCAGAGCCTATGGTTATAGAGAACTAGGTGGTTGAGCCTAGACTATAGCTTAAGGGTCCCTCATATAGTTGCATTTTAGGGCATAAGTGTTTGTGTACGTATATACCGTATGTTTCCACTACCTAAAAGCTTTGAAATTATTTCTATTTTAAATTACTACTATATAATATAAAATATATACTTTTTCATTATGGGGATCTAATAATATATACCTTTTGTTATTATTTTAGTCATGTTTCCCTACCCCTAGGAGGATATCGTTGGGAGGATTGTTTAACCTCACTGGACCCGGCCAGAGTTGGCGTGACTTTTGAGAGAGAAAATTCAAACCCAAGCGAGGCCCAACGTAAGTTTATTTCGTTTTCTACCTCGATGCTTTGCTATAATCGAGGATTGCTTTTATATTTTAGGTCACGATGTGACTTCTGTTTCGTTTGGTCGATTGGGATTTTATGGTTCGTTAGATGGATTATCATGTTTGAGTTATATTTGGATTATTATTAAGTGCTATGTGGTAGATGTGTTTTATCATTGAGATGTGTGGTCTTGGAAGTAAGTATACGTGTGAAAAAGGTGCAATTATAATTATGGTCGCGAACATAATTATAAAGGCAACACACACGTGGACTTGTGACTTTGATTGCATTGATCATTGTTGCTTGTATGTATTATGTAAGGATGTAAGTCTGGAGGTGTAGATGGTAGTGTAGATGTGATGTGAGATCCTGTCGAGGATGGTTGTATGGTTAGAGAATTCCTCTCTTAACCGATTGGGCGATTATATTAGGTTGGGTTGCGTAGATGGTAAGGTTCCTTTCATCTATCATTTGCGGATACATCGGATACCTGTTGGCATTGTCGTCGCGATTCTTAAGTTGGTTCGTTAGCTCGTTGTTCGTTGAGATATCCAAAGCTCGTGTTGGTATTCTAAGGTGTTATCATAGAACTGGTGTTCTATGTTCTCCGTTCGGCGTTTTGATTGTTTTCCTTTGTCTTAAGGTGACGATACTTTTTGGTTTGGTTCTAAGACCGTTGGTATGGATGAGTTCTCATGGTTTGTTTGGTTTGCAAGAGTTCCTGTCGTGTTCGTTTTCAAGAAAATTAACATTTTTGTATTGGAATCCTTAAGGTATTTTAGGAGTCTATTTTGCTATCATGATGTCTTTTGTTGCGAGTCATAAATTCCTTTTCAAAGTAATTTTGTTGTAGTTAATATCATATCGTTTAGGTGTTAAAAACTTCTTTCGAAAAAAAATTATATAAATAAAATGAAACACATTTGTTTTAACCATCTTTTGATTTCTTTTATAAAATCATAATTAAAATAAGTTTATGAAAATTTAATTTAAATTTATTTTTACACTTAAAATTATTGGCATTATTAAGTAAGGTGATTCTATTGTTTTAAAATGATTGGTATAAGGTTATGAGGGAAAGTTTCCTTGGGTAGAAAGTCAGTTTTGGTACAAAGGTTCTTAATCTTTTAATTAATGGGTCATGGTACGTGGTATTATTCATTGGGTGTTTCTAGCATCGTTGATGTGTTTGTTAGGTCTGAGGTTCGTTCGTTATGTCGATGTTTATGTTCGGTTGTTTCTTCTTTTGGATTGTGTGATTTTTGGGTCCATACCAATTGGTGTATGTGAAGTTTTAGTATTTTCTTCTATGGCGTGGTTCTAGAGTTGATGGTAGGTCATATCTTCAGAGTGGTGCGATTGATGGTAGCGAAGCGAATGGAATTATTCGCGATCCCAAGTTGGAATTAGAGAGTTCTCGTTTTACTTTTGATTGAGTACCTCTTAGTTATGGGAGCGTTGATGTAGCCGTATGAGAGAATTAGTTGTTGAGGCATAAGGCTGGGATGGTATGCCACAAGAAGGTAGTTAAAATACCTTAGTGAGCTAAAAAGTGTTTAAGGTTCGTGAGGAAACGAACTAAAGAGGATGCGAGGTCTCGTAGGAGTACCAAACTATGAGTCAAAAATTGTGATACTTTAGTAGTACTGTGAGCTTTCAAAGTGTTTCTCAGGATTTAGTGGTTTTACCCCTCGTCGTAGAATAGGATTTCGTATGAAATTAGTACAAGGAGCGATGCCGATTTGCGAAGGCTCGTGTCGTTTGACGTTTTTAGAAAGGCAAGAGGTGTGGAATGATTGCAGGAGTTGCAAGGTGAGGGTTGGTTCGAATGGTAACTTGTTGTGGGAAGCGTCCGTATTGTATGATGAGAAGAAAGGTGGGTAGTTTAGGATGTGCATGGAGGAGTTGAGAAGAGTGAGATAGAAAATTCGTATGTGATGTCACCAATAGAGGTGCTCAGGGATGACGTTGCTAAGACTATTTTTGGATGAGTATTGGACATGTTGAAGTTTACGGGCTAGGCCTCTTGGGTTAAACCAATGTCACTAGCGGTTTTCATGGAGTTAATGAGCCGGGTGTGCATTTGGGGGGGGGGGGGGGGGGGGGGCCCCCCCCGTATTAGACAAGCTAGATAACGATAAACGTATAAAGATGTTTATTTTAAACGACCGAAGTACTAAGGAGGAGTATGAGTCGCACATGAAGATGATCGTAGAGTCACTGAAGGAAGAGAAGATGTACGCGAAGTTTTCCAACAACGTAGAAGCGGAGCAAAGAGGAAGCTATCTAGATGTGGAAGGGATCAAATGGGTTGGAGCCGATCTGGCCATTACCGGAAGGAGCAGACGATTCGTAGTATATTATGACGCGCGAAGTAAGGATTTAGAAGCATGCTTGGAAAAAGGGAGAAGGTGATTGCTTGTACGTCACGACAACTGAAGGTTCTTAAGAAGGATTGCATGACTAACGTGGTAGGTTTTGCCTTATAATGCTAGAGGCATTAAGTGAACGAGACATGGAGAGTAATTTATACGGATCATGAATGTCTCCAACACACTTTCAATCGGAAGGATTGAACATGAGGCAAAGATGATGGATGGATGTTATTTAGTGAGTTTGATTTTGAGGCCAAGTACCATCTGGGAAAGGCAAATGTAGATGTTGTACCGTGGAGTAGGAAGAAGGAGTGAAGCCAAGAATGAGTTCGAGATAGATGTACGACGATCCGATCTAGGTTTGAGAAAAGGATGTTGGTGGTATAAGATAAGATGTCCAAAGCAAAGAACGCGTCAACATAAGATGTTGCGTGGCTTGGACCAACGAGTGTGAAAAGAGATAGAGAGTGGTTCATATTGGTTAGACAAGGTTCGGACCTCCATTTGGAGAGATGTAAGGACCTTGGCTATTGAAGAGGCGTATACGACAAAGTATTCTATCCATCCTGGAGCGGATACGATGTTGTGTGGTTTTAGGTTAACTAATCGATGGCTGAGTATGAAGAAGGATATAGCTAGTTGCGGTAGTAAGTATTTAGCGTATTCGGAAGTGGAAGTTGAGTATCAAGGGTCTTCAGGATTGTTGCTACAACCTGAGTTACCCGAGTAGAAGTGGGAAAGGATAACTAAGGATATTGTTGTCAAGTTACCAAGTGTGAGTAGTGGATACGATGCGATTTGGGTGTAGTCAATGGACTGACTAAGTCACCCCATTCCTAGCTATGCTTAGGACAAGTATGGTAGATTTTAGAGGTAATTGAAATACTCACTTTCGTGAGATGAGTTTTTTTTCCTAAGGTGGGGATTATCATTCGAGTATGGATGTGCTTCATTTGAAGCATGGTATGGAAAGGAATGTAGGTTACCGTTTTATGGGCCGTAACTGGAGAGAGTGAGTTGAATGGATCGAATTTGGTACAAGAAACAACCAACAAGATAGTGGTAATACAGGAAAGGCTTGAGGCAGCCAAATTGTCGAAAGTGTTAGCTTGGTAGTAGTGGGAAACTTTTGAATTAATGCTGGTAGGTTATGGGTGGTTGAAGGTCTCACCTTGGAGAGGTGTAGTACGTTTGGAAAGAAAGACAAGTTAGAACCGAGTTATGTAGGAACATTTGAGATCTTTGGATATATTGGGCCTACAGTTCGGTTGAGAATTTCTGTCTTATGAGCTGAGTATCGGAAAATTGGATTGGGAGGTGCTGAAAGTTTGAGTAAACCTGAATTTGCGTGGATTCTTTAGATACGTTGAGCTTTGTAACATCTTATATCTTAATTTCAAGACAGTTCTTGTTTGATGAGTTGCGAGGTTAAGATATAAAACACGTTGTTACAATAACTTAAGGGTTTTGATAAGTTTTCTCGATGACGAGCGAGGTACATGTAGTGGGATGCTTCTTTTCGTTTGGGGTTGTTGTGTTGCTAATTGCACCCTTGTGGGGGTAAGCAAAGTCATTAGCAGTTGGATTCGGATTTTGGAAGTTAGTCGAGGTTAAGGTTGACAAGACTCTTTGTTTTGTCAAGGAACCGATGATGTTGTGGACCGAGAGGTCATGAGTAAAAGCGTAGTATGATAGCATTAGTGAAAGTTCGTTGGGATTCGAAGCGTGGTCCTGAGCTTACTTAGGAACGCAAGGATCAAATGAGGTCTAAGTGTCCTCCGTTGTTTGTCGATAGTGCTAATGCCTCGAGTAGTTAAATCTCGGGATGAGATTTTCTCAAGGTGGGGATACTGTGACAACCATGAGTTGAGCAGGTTGGTCAAACCGTAGTGTTGACCTAAATGTATCTGTTGCAATGTATGGTTATGTGTTTATACGTGCTTATATGTGTTTGTGTGGGATATGTGAGATTGGATAATCAATCCATTGAGCGTGATCGTCTCATTGGGATTGTTGGATTTGTGTTGAATTTTGTGAAGTTTATTTCTTTCACTTTTGGTGACAAGAGAAAAGATTTCGGTGATTGAAGCGGTTTCGCGTTAATAGTGTCAGTAATTATACGTATACGTATTTTTGTGTTAGTAATTTAAGATAAGTTTAGATTTTAGAGGTTAAGTTAAGATAAATGAGTTATTTGATGGAGACATTTCATTTTAATCACTTATAGTGATAATGGAATTGATTGGGTATTTTGAGAGAATTGGATTGGTTAATATGTGGATCTCTAGGTGATGGATTAAAAATAAGAAGTGTGTCATTTGTGAAAGAAATGAGTTTGTTAAAATATGAGAGTTTTTGGAAGTCTTTCTATTTTTAGAAAGTGAATTTAGAAATAAAAAGTTATTTTTAGAAAGTAGTTTTCAAGCAAAATGATTTAACAAATTAGCTTAGTTTTTATAAAACTTAAGGTATAAAGATAATTAATTAATTAATGAAAGAAAAGAAAAAAAAATATTTTTTAGGCATGAATAGTAAAATCCGAATTTTAGAAAATAAAAGGGAAAAAAAGAAAAGGGAGTTTTATTTGGAATCAAATTCTAATTATGAAGTATCTAGGATATCCCATGTAGCCTATAAATACAAAAAATAAAACCCAAACACACACCCCTTGTTTCAGTCGACCGATCAGAGAAGGAAAACAGAGAGGAAAAAAGCTAGGGTTCTGCTAAGGTATTTTTCTTATTCCTTGTAAATTCTAGTTATTATTTTTAATTCTAGTAATGTAAACATGATGGATTAGGGTTCTAAATTAGGGTTTATAAATTAGGGTTTTTATGTTTCTGAAAGTTTATGATGTATAGATCATGTTTGATCATTCGTTTGATTAATTACACGATTGGGTTAGTCGGTTTGAGCTTGATCTTTGGATATAGTCGTTTTAATTCACTGCAGAATTTTGGTCAGTCTTGTAGAGGTCATAACTCATTCATAAAAGATCAAATAAACAATTTACAACATATTGGAGATAACCTCAGAGAGTCTACTTTTCAGAAAAGTTGGCCTCATGAGTTTTTATGGTCGGAAAGTGGGTCAAAAGGTCGTTACAAAATCAGTGTGTAAAACTATAACGAATTTCAGTCTTGGTTTTGATTTTTCTAAAAATACTTAGACATCTAGTTAGATGCTCTAAATCACGTGGAAGTTACTCATATATTGTGTGTAACCCTTGAATTTTTGCTAAGCATATAATGTGGTCTAAGGTGGTCATCTAGTGTCATACTTTTAGAAGGTCAGATTCTGGACGAATTCTGGACACTTTGGATTAATGTATTTTTAAAGGGCATTTGTAAAAGGGTAATGGTTTTGGGAGAGCTATGGGAAGTTCATAAGACATATATGTAGCATAATCAATTTTGGTTTGAATTATAGAAGTGTTTAAGTGGTGCGTTTAGGACGCGTAAGTGAGTATAAAATTCTGCTTAAAACCAGAAAGTTTAAAGTGTAGCATTGAAGTGTAAATGGCATATGTGCAAGTTAAAAAATGGTTAAAACAAGAATAGAACTATGGTAGATAGCTTAGATATCCATCATAGGTGAGGTTACATCATATTGGGTTGAATGCCTAATTGATTGTAGCTTATTGTGTGCTTAATTGTTTATATTATCCGTGAAGTATTTGTGAAGCAATTGTTGGGTTCTTTAGGAAGCTAAGCATCAGGTGAGTTTCATAGTCCCACTTTTACTTCGTTTTAAACTTGGGATGGAAATGATGCTAGTATGGAAATGTTTTGATTACTGTGATAATGTATTTAAAGTGATGCATGGACTTTATGTGGCTATTATATGTTATGTGCTACATGTTTGTGATGTGATATGCTCCATGGCTTAGTGATCAATTGGAGT
>BQNB010030983.1:0-54375 GCA_026074375.1 Tanacetum coccineum
TATGATGTAACACTCTCAGCCCTTTATTTCGCTGCGACCCTATTTGGGGGTGTTACAAATTGGCATCAAAGCCAGGTTATAGAGAACCTGGTCAAATGTTTTTACTTAGACTATAACTATTTTCACAAACACTGCATCATATAAAAGTTTTTCACGGGACATACATACAATATTGAGTTACATTAGTTGGTTATACTATATGCTTTCATGATTGATATACGTGTTAATATTACATTACGTATATTACTGCTGGTCTTATATAATATACTTATACAAGTTTATATTATGGTTACAGATTAGCCATGTAATCAGATAATGCATCATCTGCAGTTACCTATACGTCTATATCCTCTGATTCGAATGGACCATCATGGGGTATTCCATTTGTGAATGACGGCGAGCTTCTGGAGATGGACCCCTATGAGGAGGTTGCCCAATAAGGGCAGGTACCACCACTGTCACCTGCTTATGTACCTGACCCCATGGAGTTAGACGAGTATGTATCGGCATACATTCCGGAGCCTGAGCATCCGAAGCACCATGTACCATCAGATGATGACATTCAGGTCGAGGATCAGCCTTATGCTGATGACTCTTCGCCGATTGCTGAGTCACCTGGGCACATTGCTGACTCAGAGTCAATGGAGGAGGATTCTATTGATTATCCAAATGAGCCCGAGGATGACGATGAGGATCCGAAGGAGGATCCCCAGAAGGACCATACTGACTACCCTGCTGATGGAGAGGATGATGATGAGCCCTCCGATGATGACGACGATGATGATGATACTGATGATGAGGATGAGGAGCCCACTGAGGACAAGGAGGAGGAGGAGCACCTAGCTCTGGCCGACCCTTCTGTGGTACCTGTTGTTGACCCTGTTCCCTTAGCTGGGGTTACAGAGGCGTTTGAGATTGATGAGTCTGCACCTACACCTAGATCACCTCAGAATAGGGTCCTTTTTTCTCAAACACGACTCCGTAGGGCACAAAAGACAGTCAGACTCGAGCCACCTATGTCAGCATCCATGGAGGCACGCATTACTAGGCATGCTGCCGAACCTATACCACCCACCAACCCTGCCTATGACCAGGGTAATCAAACAATTGAAAATCGAACGATTAAGAGAGTAAAAATTACACAATGTATTCTATGGATTCGTGATCAATGCTTGACCTTTATGGCTGATCTTCTCTTCTAAAATTCGTCTCTGATGAGTATGTTATAAAGAATATGATATTGCACACTGAAAACTCATTTTTGAGTCTTCTATTAATAGTTGCTGAAAAATACTCGATACGCCGTATCTAGATAGGTCGATACGGCGTATTGGGCTAGATTCCTTAGGGTGCGCGCTACGTTCGTAATAAATCTTTGATATCATTCCCAATTTACTTGATTTACTATATCTTCGAATAGTTATCTTCATGGATATGACGTATGTAGATAGCATGGATACGCCGTATTGGGAATTGGTCAAACGCGTTTTCTTGTGAAGTCTTGGCGCTGATACGCCGTATCTCTTTAGTTGGATACGACGTATTGGTGAATTTTTAGAAATCTTCAAATGTCTTTGTTTTAGCTTCAATTTATGCGCCTTTTAGCTTATCTTCACAAAACACTCCTGAATTACTGCATTTATCAACTTTAAAGCAATTAAGTACCAAATAATGCAATAATTATATAAAAGTGGGCAAAATAGATGGGATAAATGATATAATAAAGTGACGTTATTTGATGTCATCAAATATCCCCCCACTTGAATCCTACTTGTCCTCAAGTAGACTTTAGAAAAAAGTTTAGTTTATGAAAATGTGTCCCGAACCGAAGTTAAGGATTTTCCGTTTAAGCATCGTTTTGTCCTAATCACCTGTACATAACCAAGCTCCTCACGAAATATGGAAATGAAAACACTCAGATCACTCAACTAATCTAGGGTGCAACATTTAAGTAGTACGCTCAATTGCTCGGTCGTGATTAGTTTCGTATCATAAGCTTGGCAAGGATACACATCTCCACCGCTAAAGCTAAGGAAGAACAAGTCAAAAGCTAAATTAGGTTAAGAAGGCTTACGGTTGATCATTCAACAGTCTTTCACCATAAGTACCACACCAACAAGGCAGCTGTATCGTATATACACGGCCGTAACAACGGAATAGACATATACAATCCGAACACATCCATGTCCGTGTTTAACCAGCGGTTAGGATGAAGAATGATATAGGGTAGGGACCTTCTAACTTTCGCCAAAAGTCGTCATCCAACAAGGCAGCTAAGACATGCATACATGGCAGTAACGACAGAATAGACATACATGCTGGAACAAGTCCTCGTTCGAGTACACACTAAGGTTAGTTGCTAGGAAAGGGAAGTAAAATAGTTGTTAAATAAAATTCATAAAACAATAGATTAAGCTAACAAATAAGGTGCGGTTGCTAGTAACTTTCCCCTGACCGTTCCATGACAAAGACTCGAATATATAGACAGATTAATCACAGAAATGATAAGACAACCTAAGTTGGCGTTCCCATAACGGTCAACTTCCCTTACATCCCGCTCTTTACATACTTTTACATAAGTGGTGATATCGGCCACTTTTTACAAGACTTTAACTTGAAACTGCTCCAATGGCATCTTGTAAATGTTCATATCATTGAGTAACAGAGTGAACCTCAAGTAGTACTCATGTAACGTCTCTCCTTTCTTGTAAGTGAACTTATCAAATTCATCATACAGCTTGCACTCACGTTCTTGTTTGGTTAATGACGTTCCTTGCATCAGCAGTTTAATCTTCTCCCAAAGATCCTTTGCCACACGATGTTGACTCACAAGAGCATAGATTTCAGTTGGTAGGCCTTGGAGAATGATGTTTATAGCTTTGATGTCGCAATCTGCTTGAATGGCTTCAGCTGGAGTTAGTTCAACATATTCCTTTAGCCTTGTTACTCCATCCTCAGTGATTGAAGGCCAAACAAGTGGTCCTTTTTCAACAGATGCAAGTATCATTCTTCCATGTGGTCTATTCATCATATAAAGTTCCATTCTGCTTTTCCATGAATCATACAAGTGTTTTTCAAGCATCGGTGGTTTGTTGTCTCCTCCAGAGAGAAGTGATTTATCAGCAAGAGACGTCATTGTGATATCAAAAGATTACAAATTGATCGATCGGTGGTAGAAAGAAATTGTGTTTGATACGTGATTGTTGAGTCTTGAATTAAAACTACACGGGATTTTACAATTCTTGACAAAACCGGGAAGACAAGTGTTTGTTTCACGGGATTTTACAAGTCAAAGAAATAACCGTATAATTTAAAATTGAGTTTGTTAAGTTTAAACTGAATTTATTTTTCACTGGTTTGGTCCTCTCATTCGATCCGCTAGTTCGATCCTCTCGTTCGGTTCTAACTAGTGAAAAACGCTCGTTCGATCTTAACTAGAGAGAGCTCGTTCAATTCTAACTAGATGTCACCTAGTTCGGTTGTCACTAGTTCGATTGTCAAGTTTAACTAGTTCGGTCCTACTCGTTCGGTCCTGCTTGTTCGGTTGTCACTAGGAAAGGACTCGTTCGGTTCCAACTTGAGTAATGCTCGTTCGGTTCAAACTAGAATATTCTAGTTCGGTTGACTTGTTCGGCTTACTCGTTCGGTTTCCTTGTTCGGTCCAACTCGTTCGGTCCCAACTACTACGAAACTCAAATCTTCAAAACTCAAAAAAACACAATTTTTAATGGTTTTTAGCAAAAAATTCTGGTACAATGTGTTCTAACGTATAAGGGAACACAAAAATGAAAACTTTAAGGTTTTTAAGCCAAAAAATTTGAATCACTATTTTGCTCTTTGTAAAGGTTTTTGAACACAAATCAAACACAAAAACTAAACACACCACTCCATGGCTCTTGATACCAATTGTAGAATTCTAGTAATCTTATGATCAAACCAAGAACAAGAGTGAGATGTGGGTTGTGATGTTAGAGATAGAATGGATGGAAAATGGATGAAGTGTATTATGATGAAATGTTACAAATGGAACAACCAACCCTCTCCAAGGCTAGGAGAGGGTTTATATAGGTCCTATAGTGGCCGGCCCATGGGTTCTAATGGGCTTCCCATGGGTCTTGGGCCGGACTAGATTACTAATCTAATCATTACATAAACTACGAGCTAAGACTATTACAACTTGGAAGTGACCGACACTTTTCGTGTTTCCAACAGGGTCACCTACCGGTCCAACTAAGTTATAATTCAAAGACGAAGACATAACGTTATTTTGTGAATCCTATTGGTCCAAACATATTACACACGAATAGAGAGCTATCCTGTATCTAGATTACTTTTTAGGGATCATGGTTTGTGATTAATTAACATACCCATTTTCCCATTGAAAACGGACTAAAGACTAAAAAAGTACCAACAGATACATTGTATTTGTATGTTAGCTTTTGAAGTGTGCAGGACGGATATTCAAAAGGAGCCAAAAATATGACCATAAAGGACGAGCACGGAATGGAAAAGACAAAGTCAAACCAAAGCCAAACTCAGTCAAAGTAAGAAAATCAACCCTGACAAAGTCAAAAGTCAAACATGAAGAAAATACAACTTGAGGGACTAAAACTGCCAAACCTCAAGTTGTATTACAAAAGAAAAAGACAAGAGTCGAAATTGCAAACCGGACGAAGTTTGGAAATAAGGTTATAAGAAATAAGGGGCCAAAGCTGCCAACCTCCCCAAACTCCATCTTCCCGCCCAAAACAAAACCCAGGTACAGCTAGGGATGTCGTCCCATACTTCTTCCCTGCAAAACCACTCAACACCCTAGATAAATCATTTCAACCACTCCTCTACCTCCCCCCCAGCTGTATAAGTGCCATGTTGGCAATCCTTCACCATTCCCAAGTGTTTTCAATGGCTATGATTGACTCCAAAGAAGCACAAAAGAAATTGAAGGCTGAGATTTGTTTTAGAATTACCTCACACAACAAGCACACTTGGTTTTTGTCTCTACAAAGAAACACAGAAGAAAGAAGAGGAGAGAGTGCAAGAAACCAAGACCTTAATTCGTTTTAGTATAAATAGAGCCCTTTGTAAGCCTTTGGAAAAAAAGTTAGTTTTTAATTTTTAATATAACTTAGCTTATTTTCAGTTCTTTTAAAACTCATTTACAGCTTCTACTTTCAGCTTGTAACACTTTCAAGTTTTAATGCAAATTTGAGGATTTAAGTCAATTTACGATTCCAAGTGTTAAGTTTCTTAATTATGCTGTTTTGTGTTCAAAAAGCTCTCAATACAGTTTGTTTATAAGCTGCTTTAATTAAGTAAATTTAAAAAGTTAAGTAGTTAAGAGAAAATCACAAAAATCACTCTCAAAATACACCACAGCTTATTTTATGGATGATAAGCCAGTACTGGATGGGCTTATGGACTCTCACTAGCTTGTTTTATACAAGCTAGAGCTTGTAGACTCTTGGTTTAACCCTGTTTTGAGCAAGGGTGTTGTAAGTTTCTCTTTTTCTTATATCTCTTATTTACTGCAGTATTGCTTATAGTGCTTAGTTGTTACTTATGTTTACTTATTTGTGCTTCATCAGAATGTTTAGTGCTTATCTTGCTTAGTTGTTAGTTGAAAAGTAACTTATGCACATTTCTTAGTTAGCACTGTTAGTTATGAGTCAAAACTGTTAGATTGGTTCAGCTTATTTAAGTGCTTATTCTTGATTAAAGTCTGCTTATAAATGCCTTATTTTGTTGTTTGATAATCTGTTCTTAATAAATTAGGATCAAATCAGTTTAAAATAAAAAGAAAAATGATTTTTGAAAGCTTTAAGAGATATTTTCAACTAGCAGTACTAACTCATAGTTAGTACTGCTAGTTCACTTTTGGAACTTTTTAAAGCTAGCAAGTTACTAAACTTAAGCTAGCAGTGCTCTATCTCTTAAGTTAGTACTGGTAGTTAAAACTGTTAGTACTGGTGGTTCATTTTAGCTTATCAGCTTATTGCTTCTGCTTATTTAAGATTTGCTTAGCTTTTTAGAGTAAATTAAGTCATTTTGGCCTACTGTCTTTAGTAGAACTTACTTTAGCTTATTTTCCTTTTCTAAGTATTTTCAATAGTGTATCAGTTTGTAGCTTTTTAGCTTATTTGCCATTCTAGTTTATTTTAGTTGCTTATTCTTAGGCCTGAGTGCTTATTAGGGATAGTTAAATATCTGTTTTAGCTTATTTGCTTATTTCTTGTTTCATTGAACTAACAGTACTAACTTAAAGCTAGCAGTACTAACTCCAAGTTAGTACTGTTAGTTAATACTGGTAGTTAATACTGCTAGTACTGTTGTTAGTACTGCTGAGTTTTTCTTGCTTAATTTAGCTTAATTGCTTTTTGAATTTGCTTATTTAGAGTTAATCTAGCTTATTTGATTTGTCTTAAGCTTATTTGAGCTTATTTGTGTCTTAGCTTAAAAGTTTTAAGTGTTTGATCTATTTCTAGCTTTTATGCTTGTTCTAGCTTATTTTCCTTGCTTATTTTTGAGTGCATTTGCCTATTAGGTTTCATATCCATTCCTTGTCATATTCAAACATCAATTACCAATTCGTCTTTCGATTTTCCATTCAAGCCTCGTTGGGACATAACGACCCGGAGCCACACTATACTGCTTCCGGTTTCATTGGTCTCGCGGATTCTGATCCTTGTTGTATATTTATATTTATTTGTATTTATTGGTATATAAAATAGGGGTTAGAAGAAGCGAGTCATATCACTAGGCCCAGTTGAATGATAGGTCGCATATTCAAACACATAAACAAGTATGAGGTGATAAATATAATTAAATAATCAACGATTAATTAAGAAATCGATTTTAAAACAAACCCAAATATTGAATCTTTCATTTAAGATGGACTAATACCGAGGGTATTAGCCATAAACCATTGTAATTATACAAGTGTAATCAAACAATGAAAATCGAACGCTTAAGAGAGTAAAAATTACATGATGTCTTCTATGGATTCGTGATCGATGCTTGACCTTTGTGGCTGATCTTCTCTTCTAAAATTCGTCTTTAATGAGTATGGTATAAAGAATATGATATTGCACACTAAAAACTCGTTTTTGAGTCTTCTATTTATAGTGTCTGAAAAAGACTCGATACGCCATATCTGGCAAGGTCGATACGGCGTATTGGGCTGGATTCCTTGGAGTGCGCGCTACGTTCATAATAAATCTTTGATATCATTCCTAATTTACTTGATTTACTGTATCTTCGAATAGTTATCTTCATGGATACGGCATCGGCTCGGTAGACTGCAAGTTATTACGCCGTATTGGGAATTGGTCAAACGCGTTTTCTTGTGAAGTCTTGGCGCTGATACGCCGTATCTCTTTTGCTGGATACGGCGTATTGGTGAAAATTCAGCAATCTTCAAATATCTTCGTTTTAGCTCCAAATTATGCGCCTTTTAGCTTGTCTTCACAAAACACTCCTGAATTACTGCATTTATCAACTTTAAAGCAATTAAGTACCAAATAATGCAATAATTATATAAAAGTGGGCAAAACAGATGGGATAAATGATATAATAAAGCGATGTTATTTGATGTCATCAAATATCCCCCCACTTGAATCCTACTTGTTCTCAAGTAGACTTTAGAAAAAAGTTTCAATTTATGAAAATGTGTCCTAGCCGAAGTTAAGGATTTTCCGTTTAAACATCGTTTTATCTTAATCACTTGTACATGACCAAGATCCTCACGAAATATGGAAATGAAAACACTCAGATCCCTTAACTAATCTAGGGTGCAACATTTAAGTAGTACGCTTAATTGCTCGGTCGTGATTAGTTTCGTATCATAAGCTTGGCAAGGATACACATCTCTACCGCTAAAGCTAAGGAGAAACAAGTCAAAAGATAAATTGGGTTAAGAAGGCTTAGGGTTGATCATTCAACAATCTTTCACCATAAGTACCACACCAACAGGTAGATGTATTGTACATAACACGGCCGTAATGACGAAAATAGGACACATTACAATCCGATCACATCCTTGTTCGTGTTTAACCAGCGGTTAGGATGAAGAATGATATAGGGTAGGGAGCTTCTAACTTTCACCAAAAGTCATCATCCAACAAGGCAGCTGAGACATGCATACTGGGTCGTAACGCGGCATTAGACATGGCATGCTTGAACAAGTCCTCGTTCGAGTAGGACACTTAGGTTAGTTGCTAGAAAGGGAAGCAAAATGGGTGTTAAGTAAAACATACACACAAATAGTTTTAAGCCACTAATAGATTAGGTTGATAGTAAACTTTCCACCATTACCGTTTCCATGACAAAGACTTCTAACATATAGACAAACGCCTCAATCACAGAAATGACAAAGACAACCTAAGTTGGCGTTCCCATAACGGTCAACTTCCCTTATCATACGCTATTTAATACTTTTACATAAGTGGTGTTACTCGGCCAACTTTTACAAGACTTTAATCGTTGATTTTTGTAACGTATCAACGAATAATCGATCCTTCCAAGTAATTCCTTTGGTATAAACTTCTTTTGAACCAACTATTTTTCTTCTTTCTCTTTTTTGCTTTTTCTCTTTTTCCATTTTTTTAAAAACAAACCATAATAAACCTCGATTTGGTTTCACCGTCTTCACTATCATAATTCATCCGGATAATCTTTTTCTTTCTAACACTTCTTCTTCGGACATGACTCATAATTGTGAAAGTAGAGAAACTTATGAGCTACATAATTTTCCATTGTATTGTGCAATTTCCTGACCATTACAGAGATATAAAAAATTCACTTTGACACAGGAAATACAGGACTTTACACGAAAGCAACTAGCAACATTGATTAAAATAGGCTTAATCTACACGGTAGGCTAAGGCGTAAAGGTGTAATAAAACATATAATATAGTGTAGAAAAAGAAAGGAATGGCTTAACAGGTTGTTCTAAGGAATCTTACTCTAAAAATGAGAGTAAACAAGGGTTATACAGGAGTTAACTAACCAGTGTAGTTAGTTAATTTTACGACATGTAGGCTATTTGGTTTAATCTTAGAAATTTATCAGTTGAACATGTTTCTCTATCTAAACAATGTACTAGATCATGCTGGTCTCGGGTGATTATACCAGGCCAAGTGCTACAGTTACTACATCACCGACACACTCCTAATTTTGTGGAAATTTGTAGACATTTGGAAACGAAATAGGCTTAATTCTTACAATAAGTATCAAGGGTTATAATGTGCTAGGTAATGTAACTAGTGATTTTTACAAAAAATTTTTTTTAAATTTTGACCATTTTTAAGCACTTTGCATGTTATTTTGTAAAAAAAAAGACAAGTACGTTCTAATTCTCCATCCCCCACTTAAATTATACAACGTCCTCGTTGTATAGATAAAATAATTAAATAATTAGGGAAAATAGAATTAAAACAGAAAACTCCCTGATGTTTTGCCCATGATAATTCTCCATGATGAGTTCTTGAGAAAAAGTGTGTTGACTAGGGCTTCAGAATGCCTGGAAAAGTTCAACACAAGTCTTTTTCAGCATATACCATATCATAGTTTCAGCAAGGTCTTGTAAAAAGGTTAGAAGACAAGTGCAAATTCTATCTCACTACAATGGTACAAGAAAATAATTAAACACACAACTGTATATGGATTAATACGCCGTATCCCAAACCCTAAGATACGCCGTATTGTTCCTGTAGAAACAATTAAATTACTAGAAATTAAATAATTAAGTTTTAAAACTGATAACGTCTAGACATGCATATGCCGTATCCAATGGGGTTCGATACGCCATATGTAATATCTGGGAAGACAAACTCGTGCTGAAAATTAAAATTCAAACAATTAAAACAACAAATAATTAAAATGTCAGGTTGTCTCCCGGGAAGTACTTTTGTTTTAGTTGGTCTTTAAGTTCGACCTTTTTTCCTTCTCTTTATTCGCTTTATTCATCCTTCATAATTCGCTCGCAATTATTCCCGAGAGCGAATCTCTTCATAATCCTTTGGCATGATGCATACTTCTTGCAAAATTTCATGCCGAGCACAACGTCTTTTGTCATATCATCGTCAATGATGGTAAAACCTGAAATAATAGAAAAACTTCCAATGAAAATAGGTATATCGATCAAAGTCCCGGCATGACTCTTTCCTTTATCCTTGTCCCCAAATACGGAATAGTAAAAAAAAACTTTTAGACATTAGGTTAATGGGCAAGAAAGAGAGGAGGTTAGTGATAACATACTTATACCTGATTACATAAGAAAATTCCATCTTATAAGAGCCGGTTTTATATAACAAAAATGGTACAAACTCTTCTTGAACCAGTTTTAGTTACTAAAAGGTGTATCCAAATGCATTTTAGTTCTATGTATCAACACCATAAATTGGGTCGAATGATTCATCACCCTCTCCGATAAAGTTTGTTTTCGAATCAAGACTTTTTATTACAAAGACCCTTTTGATTATGCTAGTGGCGGGCTTAACACTTTTAAAAACAAGTTTTTCTTCCCCGACCCTTAAAGTAATCTTCCTTTTGAAGACATCGATCTTGGAATGGGCAGTTGACAAGAATGGTCGTCCGAGGATTAAAGGGACATCATTATCCTCGGGTATGTCCAAGATGATAAAGTCTATAGGAAAAATAAATTTGCCTATCCTTACTAGCACATTTTCGGCAATACCCCTTGGTTGTTTAATGGTTCGGTCAGCCAGTTCGATGGTCAACCTAGTGTGAGATAAAATTCCTAGACCAAGGTTGGTGTAGGTAGAGAATGGCATAACGCTCACACTTGCTCCAAGGTCAACAAGAGCTTTATCAAAACAAATATTATGAATAAAACAAGGTAAAGTAAAGCTCCCTAGGTCTTTTTATTTTTGAGGCAAGGAGTGATCATAAGTATCCAGAATCTTTACATCTTGTGTCTCTCTCTAATCATTACAGCCGAAGTTTTGCAGTCATCTTGGAAAAGGGATTGTTTCAGAAAATAGGCTTCTGTGTTGTGTGCCCGATATGGCGTATAGCTCATGCCCAATACGGCGTATCTCTGAGAAATCAACTTTATTAGTTGAGATCGATTGAACTTGGTCTCGACGGTTCATCTCCGTAGAGCTGGGCAGGCTTCCAAACCCTCTCTCTTGCAAGACTTTGCCCATCTGTCTTATTTGTATTTCCATGGTCTTAATTGAAGCTCCTTGGTTTCTTATTGCTGCATCAGTAGAAGCTCGGATCTCCTTGATTATGTTCGAGTTTTCTTCATGCCTTTTAGATGATTATGCCTTGAATTTGGTCAGTGATTCTTATAGGCTTGGTCTCCGATCAGGATACAAAGAATTTCCATTATTTCATTGGTAGAATCCTGGCCCTGCTGCTCTATACTGTTCTCCAGGTTGATAGGGTACACCGAACTGTGTATAGTAGGCTTCTACTAAAGTTTTTCCTTCTTCCTTTTATGGACAATCTTTCGTATAGTGTGGTCCCTTGCATAGTTCGCATCTGACATGAGCAGCGTACACTTTCTCATTTACTTTCTCTATTTCTCGTCCAAGATTGTTGAGTTGGGCTTGGATAGCAGCAAGCCCGTCAGAAGTTTCAGTACTTTTGGTCCTAGAAGATGTTCCATTGTGCCATTTCTGAGAGTATTCAGCCATCTCCTAAATGGCTATTTTAGCATCAGCAGCAGTTTTGGAAGGTATGACACCCTTTGAGTCCAGGATCTGTCGAGTTGGAACATCGAGCCCATTGTAAAACAAGATAACTTCCTGCATGGTCAAATAATGTTCAGGACACTTCATCAGCAATTCTTTAAATCTTTCCCATGCGCGGAAAAGGCTTTCATCGGGTTCCTGCTGGAAGTTGTTAATTTCCTCCATTTTCTTTCTGGTGCATGAAGGTGGACAATATTTGTCCAGAAACTTAGTTTTGAGGACCTCCCACGTTGTAATTGATCCTGATGGCTGGTTCCTTAGCTATCTACTTGCAGCTCCAGTGAGGGAAACGGAGAAGGCTCGAAGCATGACTTGATCTTGAGTTACTTTTGGGATGTGAAATAAGTCAACAATATCTAAAACCTTTTCGATGTGCTCATTTGCATCTTCGTGTTCTGAGCCACTGAAAGTATTATCACGAAGTTCTTTGAGAAATTTCCCCTTCAATTCAAAGAGGGTATCTTGGTTGATCGTAGGCTTAGTAACGCCTGACCCGTAATTTTCTCGGGTTTTGATCATATATTGCTCCATTGTTTCTGTCATTATTTCTCTTTCCCCTTCCTCTGATTGTTCTTTGATGTCAAAAATGTGATCAAACTCAGGTGAATTCGATTCTATGAGACTAGGTGTATCGAATAGCCTACTTTTTGAGCGAAATTTCTATTTCGGGTTTTCAAAAGGTGAGAGTGGTTCTTTCGTCAAACTTCTTGTCATGCACTACCTGAAACAAATGTCAACGAATCAGTAGGATATGTCATGATAAGAGGAATTAAGCGTGAAATCAAACAAATGGAGTTTTACTATTGTTACTGTATTAGATGACGAATATGCCGTATTCAATTAATTTAAATACGCCGTATAGATCTTACTGATTGCGCCATATTGTCGTGAAACAGATACGTCGTTTAGACAGTAAAACTCAATACGATGTCATGATTAGAAGGTTTGATACGTCGTATCCAACTGGTGGATACGGCGTATCAGGTGATCAGTCAGAACAGAATACAATTTAAAACTATTAAATGCGGGAATTAAAACAAACAATTTAAACACACAAAGTAAATAAATACAAACAGAATTTAAATAATTATATTACGTTAAACTAATTAATTAATTGTTAGAAATACTAATAAGAATAAGGTTTAATAACTTCACTCCCCGACAGCGGCGCCAAAAACCTGATGTGCTGTCGTGTAGGGTCAATTATTTGATTATCAAGTTTTATATTTATATTTAGCCGACAAACCTAAAACAACACTTTAACGAGCAGTGTACCCGGTCAAGATGGAGTTGGCGGTAAGTAGGGTGTCGAACACTAAGAGTGGAAATTTAATCATATATTCTATCAGTATTTTAATTAGTCTATTTACTAGTTAAACCTATACTATGTACATTGTCTAATAAAATAGGGGTTTTTAGCCAGATAGACTGGCACAGGTTTGGTGGAAACAAATACCAATTCAATACACAATAAACACAAAAGAGGAAGATTAGAAGATAGAAAAGCAGTACAAGCCAAATGATAGAAAACTGTATTAGCCATATTAAATCCGGTTCAATGCTGGTTTGTTTGTTTTAGCGCAATGTGTGGAAAACTAGAAGGGGGGTTGAATAGTTTACCGCTTTTTAATTAAAGGTTTTGAAGTGTTTGTAAAAAAATTCTAGATTTGAATTTTTGTAAACTCAACACTTGCACAATATGAACAATATATTTATCTAAACAATTGATATGACAATATGAGGTGATAATGTAAGACAAGAGATAAGAGTAAGAACAAATAAACCACAACGCGAGGATTTATAGTGGTTCGATAACGAAGCACCTCTTCGCCCTACTCCACTCCCTAAGAACCAAACTCGAGAGTTTTCTTCACTATGTCAACAAGCTCCCTTATGGCGGAGAAAACCGTACACAACGTTGCTTCACAAATTCACGAAACAATGTAATTGTCGCAGTTCTAATCTTTAAGCTAGGACCAATCTATCACCACAATTCACGCTCATCTCACAACTTCACAACTTTTTCACAACTTCAAGACTTCTCACAACTTCACGACTTACTTTCCACACTACTTATGCAACAACTAACAACCATACATTGTAAGATCCACATGATTATCTATTTACAAGATGCAAAGGATCTAGCTATACACATAAATACAAGATATACAAAAGATTTAACAAGTTATGATATTGGGGGGGGGGAATTGCCATAAGATTGCAACAAACAACAAGGTGTAATACTTTTATTGGGATGGAAAGTAATTCTTCTTTTGATTGAGGAAATTGAGCTTGGATATTGGAACCAAGCTTTTATGATTAAATATCAAAAGGATTTTGATAAGATGTGTGGGCTGTTTAGAACAGAAAAGAATGCGTTGGCAAAGGTGAGAAAATTATGGGAGAAAGTCCCAGTATTAATAGGACAAACTGGGGGAGCGTCTACTTGGGGCGGGGGACTCCCCTTTTTATTTACCAACTAGCGTGGGCGGTCCCCTTATTTTAAGGGGGTAGCGTGTATTGTAAGGGGGCGCCCAGGACTAAGGCTTCCCAAGTTATTGTCTTTTGTGTAAGGGGAATTTTCTGGAACTTTTTCTAGCGTTTTAGATCTGAAATTTGAATTTCAAAATGTTTATCTTTGATTAAAAACATTTTCTTATAATTGTAGAAAAATGTTTTGTAATGTTTATAAAATGTCTTACAAACATTTATAAAGTGTGAGGTTGAATAAAAATATCCTTTGATCATAAACTGCATAAGCAAATATTTATTCATTACTTTTAAGTGATGTATTTAGATTGAATGAGAATTTATTTCTCACTTACATCCTTGTTTACGTTTAATTTTACGTTGAATGAATGTGTGTTTATATATTTTGTGATTATCAAAACGTAAAGATGTGAAAAAATATTAGTAATGTTTTTAGGCACTCTATCCACCCTTTCTTCCATCAACAATCCCCCTTTTTGATGATTACAAAATATAAACATCATTAGAGAATGTAAGAGTGTATTATTTGTCAAAGAGAGGAGATGGGTGAGAGAGTGAGAGAGATAGATGGTCAATCTCCCTTTTTGTAGAATCCAAAAGACATCGTCAAAGAATCGCTCACGCTTCCTCTCTCTGTCGCGCACACTCAACCCCATGCCCCACCCCATTGATTGTGTCTCCCCCTCGTTCGAGGGCACCAAGGAATAGAGCTATGGTTTCTTGGCTACAAAAACGAGTTAGAAACAATACAAATATTTCTAACATGTAACCAAGAGGAAGGAAAAAATATGCAAGTTGCAGCAAAATCAAAGCAAAAAAAAAACACATTCTACTCTCTTACTCCACGATAACTGCGCGCGCCGTGAATAACACCTCCAACGCCCCCACACCTCCTCCCCACTTTAAAAAGAAATTAAAACAAATCATGCTTTAGAAAGCATATTAATACATAAAGAAAAAAATCCTAAATAAGCCATAGAAGGAGTTTTAACTTGCGCAGCGCGAGCTCTCTCACTCTCTCTACGGATTTAACCATTATTAGAAGCATATTACGAGTTAGTTAGTTTGAGAGGTCTGGAGTGACGCGCACGGCGCTCGCTAGAGCGAAGTGTCATCTCTTTGAACTCTAGGTGGTGGATGCGGTCGTGTGAGAGGAATTCAATCCAATTGTTTTCCTCACTTAACGCAAGGAAATGATTTTAGTGAAGATGTAACAGGGCAATACCCATAAAAGGGATTCAACTTGGTGATGTTGAAGGTGTGTGGTAAGTTTGGAGAGTAAGCGTGATGACGGAATGTTGTTTTGTTGTTGAGTAAGATGCTATGGGCTCGAGTTAGATTACCCGCGTCGCTCGTAGTTGATTAATGTCATCAACTAAGCTTTCTTTACTTGGGAGATAGAGGTGGCTGTGTGTTTAGTTGGTGTTACTTTGACGGGTGAGTTGAGGTGTGAGCAATATGTGAGTTGAGGTGGTGAGATGGGAAGTTGAGGATGTGAGACAACTTGTGGTGATGCTGGGAGTGTCCCTTATGTAAGGATTTGTAATGTTGTTTGGGATGATTGTTTTCTTAGGATGGTTCATGATGAGGGAGTGATTGGTTTTGGTATTGGTAAAGTTGTATTGAGCACATTTGATATGTTGCAAGGTTTGGTTTCTTCCTCTATGGGTTTCATTACTCTTCTTGGCTAAACCCCTTGATGGTCTTGGATGTAGGTTTGTAGGAGAGTCCATTGGTGGGGATGGAAATGATGATTGATGAATGAGGATGTTGTTTATAGTGAGGAAGGTTCTAAATAGGACACCACAAATGAACATTTCAATGATTATCTATCATAAGTAATGGTTTGTGAATCCTAGCGGTACACACCTACGCTAGTCTAGAGGGTGTTTAGTTAAAAAGAAAGCAAAATATATTGCTCGCTTCCTATGTTTGCCTAGGCGGTCCTTAAAAAGGGTCGTTCCCCTTAAATATTAAAGGGGCCGCCTTACTGGGATTTCAGATTTCTAAAATTCAATTCTTTCTCAAATTTTGTGTGAGGGTTTTCTGTTTTGGTGGTTAGTTGCAGCAAGTCCATCATTTTATGGAATTAAGGTTTTAGCAGACATAGCATTTAAGCTTTCAACACTCTTGAGTATACATAGACTAGATGTAGGACAAAAACTATTTCCATAATTTTAGCATATACTCATATATGAATTGAGAACCAAAAAATGAAGACATAATAAAAATGTAACAGATATGATGCAAAAGGAATTTTCTTATAAAGAGTGCTAAGATAAGAATATGAACTAAACTTATGTGGCAAGGTCTAGTGTGTGCCTAAAGCAAACAAATGTGAAGTAGCGATTACTTTGACACTAAGACATGCAAAACCTAAGAAATAATCCAAATGCTCCTTGATTTAATTTTGTTCAACCAAGTATTGTCGATTGTCGAAAAATAGCATTTTAGAGAGAATATACTTTGCACGACAAGTGAGGAAATCATTATGAATATGTGAAAAAAATGTTTTTATCATATCTTAGCAAATCTGAAAACTTGATTTTTATGTGCTCCTAGTTGCGAGAAGAACTTTTCAAAAATAATAGATTGGGATTTTAGTATATATGAATAATGAGATATGCATTGAGATAGAAGGAATTAGTAGAAGTTTGTTTAAAACTTTTCCTAATCTTGGTGTTTTTGTGTGAATAGAGCCCTAGACTCAGAAAAGAAAGAAAACAAATTGTAAGTGGTGGTCCCTTAAGTCTGGCGGTCCCTTAAAATTTAAGGGGGCACCTTTATGAATTAGGAGGCGCCATCTGTTTGAAAAATAAAATTCAGGATTATTGTCAAACAATTGATTTCTTTATTATGCCAAAAACTTAATCGATTTGTTCCATCATTCCTAGGCCAAGCGTATGTAGTTGAATGCTCACGTTTAAGTGGTTAGTTGGTATCGGCTATGTTGTCTTCCCGATGTGACCTATTTATAGAGATATTTGACCGTTGTTACATGCGATGAAGACATCCTGTGTCGCGACTGGATAGCTACACTACACCACCCCCCCAACAACCACAGTATCTCGCTAGATCTAGCAGGCCAAATCCGTACACAATCCGCTAAACAGCGAAGTGCCTTGTTCAACCCACTCTCCCACTCCCCACCCCCGTGATCTCGCCGTTGTACCACGCACGATTTCTCGTACTTCCAATTCTATAGCCCTTTGTTATCACTCATTACTTGCCTTATGTCGTCTAACCTAGAGCCAATAGTGCTTATGAGAGCTTGCTCTCATCCATAGTGCTTTTTTGACATGCCTTTCCGTGCGCTCTTACCTCTATTCCCGCTTCGGTTGTGGAGATGGCAAGAGTGGTTTTGCTTCTTGAAACTACGTGTTAGATCAACATCCCATAAACGTGCAAACACACTAGTGCTCTTGTGATCCACGTAATCTCCAGCATGAGCCAAGCTCTCTCACCACGCCAATACAATATTGTTTCTATACGGATCCTTAGGATACAGAATCCTAATATGCGTTAGTACCTTTTAATGGTATCGGGAAGACGCTCAGCGCGTAACCGTTCTATGTGAGAGGGGTGTAGGATCCTCTTGAAAGCGGGCACAAAGGTAAACACTAAACATGATTTTCGGGTCTACTTGCCATTAAGTATTAATAAAATACCTATCATGGCCTTATATTTGAGTATTATTTACCGGACCTCACCTTCTTCGTCTCTCGTGAGTTTGGTTTTCGTAGGACATAGGGGTCTTTATTGAAGTTAGAGTTTATAGTCCAAATTTGTAAGCTTTTTCCTTAATATATTTTGATTGATTAAAAAATTCCATCATCTAATTTTTTTATTTGTAATCCTAGGAGAAATTTAGTTCCCTCATCATACTCATTTCAAACTCATCTGCATGTATTCGCGCCATAGTCCTCACAACATTCTTGACAAGTTGCATTGAATATAATCGCGACTTCACTTCCTTATATTTGAACAATAATGGATTGGAGTTTTCTTTTTAGTCGATGAGTGTAGTTAATTTACTGTGTCCATGAGTATTATGTTTAATAAGTGATACTGTGAGAATCACTTATCCATTTTTACTAAAAATGACCTAAAATGATCAAATTGGTGAAAATTTGCTTGTATATTGCCTTTGTTTTGTCATTGTGTGTGTAGCGGCTCGCGCGTCTATTGAAATTCACAAGGGAAAAGCAGCAAAATGTGGCAAAAAAACGAACAGAGAAGGAAAGGTAGCTTAAGATCGGGAATTTAGGAATTATCAAGCTATGGTCAACAAAAGTCAACCCTGGTCAACAATGGTCAACTCACAAAAGGACAAAACCCTTAAAATACCAAAAATGCCCTTAATGTTAAATCTATATTCACAAAAAAAAATCCCTAAATGCATAACACCGTTAGTCCTTTTAATATAAAAGACTCATTAAGTTACTTGTAAACCAAAAACCTTTAACCCTTTTCACCAAGCCCATTCCTCAAGCCTAGGTCAACTCGTTTAAACCCGGGTCAAACAAACAAGAATAAAAAGCGGGAAAACATGTTTTACTATTCACCCTCCATCACCGTATTTACTTTGCACTCAAATTAACCCTCTCTTAATAAAATTGATCTCTTCTAGAAGGAAACCCTGATAAGCTCTGACATGTACTTTGTCCATGCTGGCGATCCCGTGCTTTCTGATTGGTTAACTGTAAGTGGAGAGAAATGGACGGCTAAGATCAAAATGATATGAAGGCAGTTATGGATCAAAGGTCATAATTAGAGATGGGAGGAGCGTATGGGATGCTAGAAGGTTCTCTACACACCTATAAAAGGAGGTTTCAACACACAGTTTCAGGCAACTAGGAGTAGGATAATTTAGAGTAGTATAGAGTAGCTTTTAGCTTAATTTTTCAGCTTATTGTCATGTATTTTATGTAATCTCTTTTTCAGCAATGTAATCTTCCTTTTCATTTAATAAAATTATGTTTGATCTTAAACTTTCTTTTTCATATGTGCAAAAGTGTTTTTAATTAGTTACTAACAAGCTGTTAAGCTAAGTGTTAAGCTACTTTTCTCTCTTAAAGGTTCATTAGCTGTAATAAGCTTATTTGAGCTTGGTTATTGATTAAGGAATTTGGATTTTATGCTTTTTGGAAGATAAGCTAAGCAATGGAAGAGCTTATGGGAATTTTAGATTGCTTATTAGAAAAGCTGGGTAGGTAGAGCGTAATAGGTTAATTTTCATCCCTGTTTGGTGCAAGGGATAAGGTATTCTTCCATTTTCACACTTTCTTACTTAAAATTATTTTTACTATTTGCTTATTGCTGCTTATTCTATACTTAAAGATTGCTTATTAATGCTTAGTTTGCTTAATCATTTCTAATTTAGTTTAGTTTGTTCAGTAGATAGCTTAAGTTGGTCTAAATTTGTATTACTTATTAAATTGTCCTGGTTTCTAGTATTGTAGCTTAAAAGTCTAGCTTATTAATAAGTCCTGGTTTGTCCTTAGCTTTTGCTTAGTTTTACTTCATTTGCTTAAAATCCTATATGTTTGAACAAACCTTAGCTTAATTCAATCTGTTTAAGTTTTGAAACTAAAATTGAGATTTTTAAAGGAGTGTTTGGTATAGGATCCAAAATGGGTCAAAATAGAGTAGATGTTACTTTTGGGTCCTAAGTCAGTTTGAGTTAGCTTTAAGTTAATCTATGAGTCAGTTTTAAAGAGTTTTTACAGTTTAAAATTCAAGTTTTAGGTTTGCTACAATCATGGTTTGAAACTGTTAGATTTTAACTTGTTATAATAGCTTATTTGATTAGAGTTAGTTAAGGTGTTTATTAGAGTAATTTTCATGCTAATTTTGAGTTGTTTATACAGTAGGATTTAGCTGCATTATTTGGTTTTTGGTTTTAGTCATTTTTAGAGTCAATTGCATCAGATAGTATAAGCCCTTAAGGCCATTTTTAAGCTTAAAATTCAGATAGTTAGGATAGTTTTTAGCTTTTTGAAACTTATTGTTCAAGTAGTTCATAGGTAAATTTAGAACTGTTTTAGCTTGTTTTATAAAAATTAGCTTATTTGCCAATCTGTTTTTAAACTTAAAAACTGTCCTTTGTCTTTTCAAAAATTGACTCAGTGCATACTGAGCCAAACAGCTTTTTCAAGTTGCTTTTTCATGGTTTAATTGAATTTCAAAATGCTTTTCAAGAATAGTTTTAAATAGTTTTTTGGCCAAGCTTTAAGCTGGTATAAGCTATAAGTCCATAAGGATCCGTTTGTGTGCTTAAAAATAAGCTCAAAGTTGCTTAAAAGTCTGTTTGGTATTCAGTTTAGAAATAAGTGCTTATTAGTGCCATGGCTTGTCATTTTAGCTTAAGTTTAGTCCAAATAGCTTATTAGGGTAATGTTAGGTTAGTCATAGCTTATTTTATTAAGTTTAAGCTTATTCCAAGCTTATTTCGTTCTTTGAGTTTTTATAAAGTTTTAAAAGAGTCTAAGTGTTACTGTCATTGTATTAAGCTAATTTCCAGCTTATTTTCTAGTTTTCAGCAAAGTTGTTTTCACAAAAAAATGTTCATATTAAGCTGTTTTTCAAGTTTGCTTTTCAAAGTTTGTGCAAAAATAAAAAAAGGAAAGAGAGGAAGTCAGGGGTGAGCAAGGCTCGAACCCCTGACCTCTACCCTCCTCACCTCTTTATAACACAACACACTAACTACTGCGCCCTTGGGACTTTTACATCCTAAGGTGCGTTTAAAATTCTTTTAACCCTTTTTTTGAGTTTTAGTTATAATCAGCACTTCGAGTGCTTAATCGATTTTTTTTGGCTTATTTAGTTTAGCTCTTTAGGATTTGATATTTTTCCTGCATCCTGCTTATCTTAAGCTACTTTTAGAAATTTTCTAGGAATTTTAGTTTAAAGTTTTATAATTTTCGTGAATTAATTTTGTTAAAAACTTTAAAAAATCATAAAAAACAAAAAAATAATAAAAAAAATTCTTTTTTTATAAAATTTTCTTTTATCATAATCTAGGCTTAGGCTTGAAATTTACTTTCGTAGGGTTAATATTTTGAAATTTCACTTTTTAAAGAACGGGATTTTGTTCCCGTTCTCGTTTTCTTCATTTTTAGCTTAGATTACCCTCGGTTTAGAATTTCCTTAGCATTTTCTTTTAAAATAGTCAATTAGAATTAGGAAAAGTTTAAGAAAATCATTTTAGGTTTAATTTTCGTGTTTCTTTAATTTCCGTTTACGTTTTAATGCTTACATGTTTAATTTTTAAGTGTAATGCTTTATTTGTGCTTTTTCGCTTATTTTGAGCTTATTCATTAAGCTCATTTTCAAGTTAGTATTTTTCCTAAATTCTGCTCAGTTCAATTTACTTTCCTTATTTATTTTATAATTCTTAGGATTAGTTTACTATTTTTAATGATTTAATTAGATTAAATTTATTTTTAATTCATAATAAATAAAATAATAATCAAAAAAATAAAATTCTTTTTTATAAAATTTTTTCTTTTAATCATGTTTATGCTTAGGTTTGAAATTTACTTTCCTAAGGTTAAATTATTGAAATTTCACTTTTTAAAGCACAACGATTTTCGTTCTCGTCTCCCTGCTTTTTAAGATTTAATCACTCTCGTTTTAAAATCTCCTTAGCTTTTACTTATTATCTAGTTAATTAGGATTAGGAAAAGTTTAAAAAATCATTTAGGGTTTAGTTTTAGTGTTCTTGCTTATTTGTCGCGTTTCTTTAATTTCCCGTTTACAATTCTACATTCTCGTATTTTAATTTTTAATTATCTTATATGTTTACGTGCTTTTCATGTTTTATTCATTTTTATTAGTAGTTATAGAAACCAATTTAAAAATCTTTGAAACCATTCAAAACGCGCGATCACGAATTTAGCCGATTCTCAATTCACGCTTCGTCGACAAAAACGACGCCGCGAGTGTTTTTGTGAGACAACTTTGGTTAAAAGTTTATTTCTCGAACCCGACGGAAAACACTTACTATACTATTAGTTGATCTAATCATAATACTATATATTATATTGTATATAGTTGTGTTTCGGAACCGCGATCAAATTTTTTTGGCGCCGGCTGCCGGGGAGTTGTTATGATTTCTCGCTTTTCGTTCTACAATAATCGTTAGAAGAACCTTCCTCGGAAGATTATTTTCCGATTGTGAATATTTTAAATTATAAAAAAGTACAAAAAATATTTTTAATTTCTATTTTCTTTTATTTTAAATATTAAAAATTAAAAATAACCAATTGTAATCGTTGTTACAGAGACAGCTCACCTTTAGATTACGTGCTATAAAGGGAAGTTTAATGGCGGGTTTGATTTCATCACCCAAAAGGAGAAGTGTTATTCGTAAATATCGCAAACACGCTTACCAACTCCTCCGCTTGTCTTGTACGTATTTTTAGAGAGCTAACCTACCGTGCACTTATGATTTGCGGTTACCAAAAAATAATTTTCTTTCTTATTTTAATTTTAAAATCTAAAAAAATATTCTTCTTTATCCTCTTATCACATTTAATTCTTATCTTCTTTATCCTCTTATCCGTTTAATTCTTCGACATGTCTTCGTATAACCATTTTGGTTGCTCGTATTGTGGAGGTCCGTTTAAAAAATGGTGGGTAACTGTCCGAAGCTGTAGCAGTGTAAGATTCGGCAAAATGAGTTTGTCTATGACTCCAAATCCTAATTCTTATAAGAAACAACGCGAACATTCTTCAACACAACCAACCCTCCACAAAACCAAATACAAGACATACCTCGAGGAATTTGTGGAGGGAACTCTCATCCGGGTTACGATTGTCCAAGCAGGGAACACACCCTTCTTTGATCGGGGTCCCTGTTTAACAAGTCAAACCTTTGGATTTAACCAACCCTCTACACTATTTTCCCGTGTCACCCCACAACGAATTCACCTTGTGAAAATTAACGGGGGTCTTCATGAGAATTTTCAGTGTCAACCGTTGAACCAAAATTTCTATGAACCTAATCATTGCTATAATTCTAATTTTTTCGGTTTTGACCAATATCAACCCCCGCAGTTTCCCGTAATTCATTATCCTCCTCAAGCAACGGATACGGAAATGTTGCAAGCTAGAGAAAACTTAATGGAACCTTTCAAGCCTTTTTAAAGGAGTATGATCAAATACCTCCAGAAGAAATTGCATGGCTTTATTGCTAGCGAGGCAGAGATTTCTTAAAATTATGCCAAGCTATGGAAGAAAGAGCAGAAACAACACAGAAGTTATGCAAAAATTGCTACTTATAATAAGCTTATGAAAGATTGCAGATTCTTAAAGGAATTCAACAGGAGAGCAGAGGAAGCCCGTCAGCTTTAAAATTTTCTATAAATTTGAATTTTCCCTATGGCTGATGATGAGAGTAAAATGTTATATATAGAAAGCCTAAAGTAATCACACCAGACTTACCGATCGAGGAGCCCGATAACTCTCTAAGTAATGGGTGTGACAATCAATCTTAACGCCTATTTCAGAAACGGAAAAGTCTAGTGTTGAGAACCTTGTCCCAATCCCAAGTGAGTTTAAGGGTATTTACGAAGATATTTGTGATATGCCGTCTTGTGATTATTTTGATGCCGAATTTGGACTTATTAACTCTCTGCTTAGTCGAGATATTTCGATCGCATCTCCTAAGATTGATTTTCTTCCGGAGGAGTTCGCCGGTGAACTCGATTTTATTGATCCAATTTTACCGGGAATTGATGAAGACGATTTTGATGAAGAAGAAGGAGAGATTGACAATGATATTCTTCAAATCGAGGATGAGATTCTTCGTGAGAAATTATTAAACATCAATCTTCTCATTAATAAGATCGAAGCGTTGAATCTTACTCTTTTGTGCTCGAAAATCCCTCCTCTTCTCCTATTCTAGTTGTGGATAGTGAATTTCTTGTAGAGGAGGTTGAGACATTATCTTGTTCCGAAGACTCGATACCCTCCTGGGTATTAATAGTGATTTAGACTCGGAAGGGTATCATTTTTTCTTGACAACTTACATTAACTATGAATCCTATTCCTGAGAATGAGTCTTTTACCTTCGACACTTGACCCGATGCACCTAGGTAAACAATTTGATGACTTAATGAAGACGAAGTGTTTTGACCCAGGGGTAGGTGAGATGGATGTTTCTTAAAATAATTGAAGATGGCGATTCCTTCGCATTTGTCTTCTCGGAACATTTCTTCCGTATCACACCTACCCTGTGGATTCCCCTTTACTTCTCTCCACCGGGAGTAAAGACACCATTTTTGACCCCGTCATCTCCACTTAGAGCCGGTGGCATCTCATCGGGATGGAACTTTCATGTGCTTTAATATTTATCCAAACATTAATGAAAGCCCGATTGAGATTTTCTCTTCCATTTGCTTTCCCCGTGGACAACTTAATGCGGGGATCGGAGTCACCTAGTGACATCGGTTACCAAAACAAAGGCGCTTCGAGGGAGGCACTCCATGCTTATCCATCTTATCGCTTATCTTATTTCTAATGTGATATGTGATGAGACTTGTACTCTTTCATTCATGTTGTTTGTACTTGTAGATTTTTTGTAGGATTGGACCCAAAATTTTTTTGAAGACTCTCGGTTCGGTGTTTTTGAGGGTCCCTCCCAGATCAGAGCTTCCTATGCCTTTGCTTGCCAATAGTTAGGGGAAATCCAATATCCTAGATTATTATCGACTAACATTATCTTCTAGCATCATGATAAACGCTTAAGATTTTTGTGATACTTCTCCATTCTCGGTGTATGCATTCATGTGTTTGATTCTAGTAAGTGGCTTATGAAGCCTTAGACTATGAAACATAGAGGACAATGTTTAAATTTTAGTATGGCGGGGTAGTATATTTTTCGATATGATCATACCTAACCCTTTGCCCTTTGTTCTCTGATCGTACCGCCGCCGTTTTCCCACAAAAAAAAAAATGTTTTAAGCCTTACTATCTAGTTTATTGTACATGATATAAAAACAAAAGATGAAAATAATAAATAGTTTACACGAAGTGTAAGCTTAATCGTTGGTGAGAACGAAAAGTAAATTTTGACCCCGACCGCTTATTATATCTTAGCTTTCTCCTTACTTTATATAGATTGATTTTATGCTAACTTTATACAAGGAGACTATAAAACACAAGTCGTAAGCTTAACAAAGTCAAACTTTGCAAGTTCCCAAATTGATTTTAAATATGCGAATTTTGATATATTAGCTAAGGTATTCACGAGTTTCTTATTAAAATTTTTAATTGTGGAAAACAAGAGATGATAGAGTAGAAGTATAAGTTTTGATGCTAAACATAAGAATAGTTGGTTTCTTTAAGCTCATAAAGGTTAATTGTGGCTTTTTTGCTACCAATCGCTTTTTTTTTAAAAAAAATACAAAAAAAAACTTATATAATTGTTTGAATAAATCAAGTTCTTTGTTTTTGCGATTCTAGTTAAGATCACTTCGTAGATATATCCCTTCTGGTGAAAGTAACGGTACACATCGATGTTTTGTCCAGTGTTGAGTGGGGGAAATAGACCCTGGACCATTGGTCGCTCGCCTAAAACCGATGTGGCAGATGTTGAAAAGACCACAAGGCTTTATAAAATTGGCTATAATAATAATAATTATGAAATAAAAACCGAAACCGAAATAAGACTTCTGGTCATGGTTGGCTCGCATAACGATTGATAGACGTTTAAAAAGGGTGGAGATAAAAATAATTAATAATAAAAACTGGTCTGTTAAAAAGTTTACTACCTCTTTTGCCCGCATTGCCAGGCCTCACAACCGATGTGGTAAGTCCTTCTAAATAAGGCGACATAGTAATAATATCTGAGACTGAAATAGAAGTTTGGCTGCAATTCTTGCCGGCTCACAACCGATGTGCAGCCTTCTAAAAAGGTCGAGGAAATTACGAGGTCGAAATATGTTAGCTGCATCCTTTTCGGAGCTCACAACCGATGTTGTCAGCCTTCTAAAGGACCGAGGTTAAAATGTTTGGCAATAATAAGAATGAAAAAACACCAAAATTCGACTCCGTGTTATCTAAATAAAGCCTCCGTCTCTGGACTCGTAGATGAGGTTGTTCGGATGAAATAAAAAAGGATAACCCTAAAATCATGCGAAATTTAAAAACCTTAATGTGGACCTTATATCTCACCATATTGTCTCTTTAGAAAGATTTCATACTATAATGAGTCTATAACCGTTTACATTCTTAAATAAGGACATAATTTATTTTGTCACCAATAATAGAAAAAAACTTAGAGGAAATTAGGAATAAGGGAGGAAAAGTAAGTACACAATTAGCTTTTATGAGCAGTGTTAGCATCATAACTTGTATTTTGCAATGATTTTGTTTTTAAGCTTGGCTTAGAGATGTGAAAGTCGGGGACGATGAATTTATCCATTTGGACACTTTTTGTGCTTTTTGTTCCGTGATCCTAAAAGTTATCAATGAATAATGAAAGCAATACATTATGTCACACATGAATAAGTTGTAAGTTGTAAATTATGAAAATCAATAAAATGGAAAAATCTTTGAAAATGGGAAAACGGGGTGTTTTAAAACTTGTGATTTCTTAACTTTCCCCACAAAAGACTTTACTACTTTTTAAAGGATTAGTTTGGGGAGGTTTTGAGGTATTTGGTTTTAGAGCATATAATATTGCGTGAGGACACGGCAATCAGTCTTCAAGCCTTCATCACTGCCATTTATTTTTCTTGTTCCCCAATCAAAGTGATCACAGCCTTCCATTTTCTTGTCTTCTTTTCTTGTCCAATGGGGAAACAAGGGATTGCCAAGGTGTATTTGGGGTGTAGTGAAGTGGGGTGAGGTGGTGAGAATGATGGGTTTGGAGTGGGGTGAGCTTTGGCTGTTTGTAGCAGGTGTGTAAGGGAAAAAGACAATGAACAGTATTAATGGAGGTTTGGCGGGAAAGGGGTTATATCTGTTTTGATTTGGTGCAGGGTAAAACTTTGAGGTTTTGACACCATTAGCCCCTAAACTTGTATAGTCATATTTCAAGGACAGTCCTTGTGGTGGTAAAGTTTTGTGGAGTTGGCAACATTAGCCCTTGAAGTTATATATCATGTTTGCACAGTCAGTCCCTAAAGGACTACCAATGTTAGGGTTAAGGGACTAACGGTTGTTAAATGATGATGGGCTTATACATTTGTTTATGGGCCGGTTTATATAGAAAAGGTATTTGGGCCATTTGCTTGTTTAAGTCTTCATATAATAACTTAATGGGCTGACCCGGCCCATTAGATGGGTACGGGTGGGCCCATTAAGTATTTCTTCAGTTTCGGCTCGGCTTTGACTTTGACTTCTCGGGGTTGACTTTGACTTTGACCTTTTGACTTTTGGCTTTTTCTCGCTCTTCACATTCTCGTGCTCGGTTTTGTCGTTTTTAGCTTTGTTTTTGTCCTTTTCTCGGATATCCGTTACCTGCACAATATAAGTGAAAACATACAAATACAATGTATTTTTGGTACGTTTTTGGTCATTTAAGTCCGTTTTTAATGGTCAAAGGTATGTGTAATTAAACACATACCACACACATCAAAAAAAATTACAGAAACACACACACACCCAAAAATCATCATCTGAATCCGTTTTGATTTTTTTTTGTCATAATCCAAACAAAGTAGCAATTGTTTAGCTTTCTTGTCGAAGAATCTGAAAAACACATACTTTAATGTCATGTAAAAATTAAAGTTATATTTTTGGGTAAATTAAATTCGCTTTTTTTTAAATCTTTGATGCCCCCTAATATTTCACCACAAAAAGACAAAAACAGGAGTGTCTGTCGGGACAGCCCCCTAATATATCTAGGGGCCATCACTTTCTGACAGACAGATTATAGCTTCTATAAATAGTGGCTCATTTCCAACTATTTCTTGACTCTTTTGCACAGATTTCTTTTAGTTTTTTCTATCTCTAAATCTCACTACATCTCTCTACATCTTTGATCATTTAACTTGTTTAATCTTGTTTAAATGTGATCTAGTATTCTATCCATTCTTTCTTTCCTCAAGTGTAAGAGAAGAACTTTCGTCATCGTCAAGATACGAAGTTATGTAGGCTAGTTAGTCCATTTGTAACATTTGTTACATATAGATCGAGTCCATGTCTTTTAATCTTTAGTAGTAGTTAGATCTGGCTAGTGTGTTAGTCCGAAACATAAGTGTGAGATCCGATTAGTATTTTAGTCTTCAAAATACAAGTGTGGGTGGTAGATTGGCTCTAGATAAGATTAGGTTTCGACATTGATGTGTTTCGTCGTGTGTAGTTAATTTATATTATCAAGTTTTACTATTTATATTTTGCCGACTTTACCTATTAACAAACATTAACGAGTAGTGTACCCGATCAATTGTAGGTTTGTTGGTAAGTAAGACGTCGATTACTAAGAGTGAGCGTTAATACTTAAATCTACCAGTATTTTAGTTATCTAAGTTAGTCCTAATTTATTCTAGTTAAATCTATCTAAACCTAAACTAACGCAAGGGGAGTTTTCAGTCTAAGAGTCTGGCACAAGTTTGGGTTTACCTAATCCTAATGATGAAAATTAACACATACAAGTTGATAAACAAAAGATAAAGAATCGGTTAAGCCTAATGTATGGAAAACGTATTAGCCAGTTTTGTTAGAAATTCAGTTTCTAGTGAAGTGACGATCAATATCGATCTCACGAGCCTTGTAATAGTTAGACAATATAAGCGTGTAATAGTTAGTCCGTTAAGCTTGGATATTAGTCTAAGCAATGTAATAGTCCAAGGCACGACCCATGAAAGCCTAAAAGAAGGCCCATGGACCGGCCAAGGGACTATATAAAGCCCTCTCTACACATAGAGAGAGGGTGTGTGAGTGTGTGTTTGTAAGAGAAATCCTCTCCTCTTTATGCTTAAGTGAAATATTTATCTAAACACTCTCTGCCATCTTCCTCTCTTCTCTTCTACTATTTCGTGTGTTGATTTGTGTGAAAAATCATATTCTTCAATTGGTATCATTCGCCAAGGTTTCATCTTGGGTTGATTAGATGTGTTGTGGTTCGTTATTTTAAGCTTTTTAGTGTCAGATTTGTTGCTTATTTTCTACTTATTTTATGCTTATCTCTGCTTATTTTTCGTGCTTATTTTGCCTTCAAATAACTTATCTTTTGTGAAAATAAATTGGACTTTCTTTTGGGCCTTGTACAAAAGTATGAAAGATTGGGTTTTGTCAAAATCTAAAAATGATTCTTGCTGCTAAACAAAAACGTCACATTCTGAATAAAATATTGGTTTATTTCCTTTTTTGTTTATTTTGCTTGTTTGTGGTTTTGGCTGCCTATTGTACTTGCTTCTTTACAAGTTAAAAAGCCCATGACTTTGCTTGTGTTTGCTTATATGATAAAAAGCTTGCACTTTTTCTCTAAAAACCATAACTTTCTCTATCTCAAATCATATACGTGGCTTATTGTGGCTTGAAACAGCTTATCATAGCTTATTTTCTAGCTTAGTCAGTCACAACTTAATATAGTAGTTATTAGGTTTACTTTGTTTAAAATCCAAAAAGGCTTTGAACTTTCTTTGTCCACACACTTGTAGCTTATTGTTAAGTCCTTGTCGTGGTTTATTCCATTGGCTTAACAGCTTATTTTAGAGCTTATTATGGCTGGTTATTGGACACGGTTTGAAACAAAAGAGAGACATAGATCCAAGATTTTAGCTTCAAAGGACAAGAGTACGTTTTTGTTTTCTTGTAACCGGAATATACATCTTAGGTTAACCGATTTATGCAAGTTGGGTGAACCGAAATATACATGTTACAAGTAACCGGAACATACATCTTAGGTTAACCGATTTATGCAAGTTGGGTGAACCTGAACATACATCTTAGGTTAACCGATTTATGCAAGTTGGGTGAACCGAAATATACATATTAGGTTAAACGATTTATGCAAGTTGGGTGAACCAAAATATACAGCCTCATTTAACCGAAATATACATATTAGGTTAATCGATATATGCAGTCTTAGGTTAGGCGAAATATACACGTCAGGTTCATTTCGAGTTATTACGATTGTGCGGGTTTCGAGTTTCGGTTGTTCGCGGGTCTTTTAACGACTATCATTAGCATCGCGGTCCTTCAACGATCAATGTAGCGTGTTTGTTTTTGGCCGATAATAACCACACGAGTCAGCGAGAAGCAAAATACCTTTGTTAACTTTTTACAATATTTCAACGAAGAATAAAGGTGAAATGGGCGGGAAGAATTGTTTATTTTATTGAAAAGATTTTGGAATTTACAACTTTGGTCCCTGGAGTTAAAGACTGATTCATCCCGAAAGACTAGTCGAGTAATATAATATATAGTAATCACGTCGGATGAAAATTACTTTAGGAAAAGTAATAGTTTATCCTCCGGATGTCGTGTCCCAACGAGAGATGATTTTGAAATTCACGAAAGCGTTTTGTTTGATGCTTGTATGACAAATATTTTGGTTTTTTGTTTTTTAAACTAAGTATATAATAACAACAAACTATATAAAACTAGATGACAACAAGCAAGCTAATAAACGAAGATGAATATAATAAAAGATATGATTGCTAAGTGAATTGATTAGATCCTTAAGTGTGAATTAAATATACAATTAAGTCCTTATCGATGAATCAATATCTTTCTAACAAATTATCTTCTCACAATGTTGGCTTATATTGAAAACAATTTTTATTAAGATATCGATTACTAAATTAATGCCTAATTATTCTTACGGCTTTTGCCCGCTCGAATAACCAAAACAATAATCTAAGTAATATAAAAATCACTAATCAATATTTTCCTTTTTTATTAATCACGCTTAATTCACTAAACAATTTATCACTTAACAAGCATATATAAAATCTACTCACTAAGCTTACTAATCAACAAATAAGCAAACATAATCATTTTAAGCTAAATAAATCTAAACTACTAAAATTAAAAAGAGAAAGAGGATAGAACCGAATGAAGAACCGAAATGATATAAAACCTCCCGATCTTTCAAACTTAATAAACAAATAAGCTTATCACTTTTAAGCTTCTACTTCACTAATTAGCAAGTAAAGGTGTCAACTTTATTTACTAATTACTTTCATAAAAACCAAAAAAGATCGAAACTTTATCTATTTATCAACCTTATAAGACTCTTAAGCTCCGGCCTTAGATGATGGAAGGATGAAATTAGAGATAAGACAAGAAAACAAGAGATTAGGATAAATAAGCTATAAGCTAAAAGCTTTAATTCCAAAATATGAAGTATTTTGAAAATAGAAAAGCTAAAGCTAAGAGATCTAAACAAATAAGCTTTCAAAAACTAGATCTACTTTTAGAAATCAAAATCTAAATCTAGTAAGCTAATAAGCTATCAAAGCTATTCGAATAAGCTAATAAATAGCTTATTCGAAAAGAAGGGACAAAAGGAAATCGAAAATAAGCTAAGCTTATTTCGAATATATAAGCTTAAAAATCAAATCGAATAAGCTATAGGAGCTTATTCGATTAAGTGATAATAAGCTTTTAAGCAATAAGCCAAAATAAGCTTAAAAAGAAAATAAAATAAAATAGAGGATTAGAAAAAGAATAAGCTCAAGTAACATCCACCACAAACATCTTCATTAATAAGCTAAAAAGAGTTGATTACAATAAGCTAGAAAAGCTATAAAAGCTATAAAAGCTTTTACAATAATCCCAAAGTAAGCTAAAAAGACAAAAAAAAAAGCTATACTAAAAGAAACTACACTACTCTAAATCTACACTACTCCTACACACTATTCTAATTTTTTTTTGATCTAAAAACTAACAATAAGAACTGCTGCGTGCGTTTCATTTTATAGCTAAAAAGTGAGATGAGGGTAAAATTGTCCTTTCACCGAGTCATCCAATAAGAGTCCTAGATTGAAGGGTATAATGGTCTTTCAACATTGGATGATTGCTTCATAATGAAGCCAATCATTGCTTCAGAACCTTCCTAGTACTCATCGAAATATAGCAGGGAACATTAGACCCGATCCACCAACCATTAAACGCCACGTGGCCATCTTATCTCTTATAAAACGCGTTATATTAATGCCCAAACCGTGTGTAGTAAAAGAAATATCAAAAAGGTAGACAAGTGTTGGAAATTGATAGGCCAAAAATCAATATAGTGGGGGAGCACGTGAGGATGTTTGATTTAATTTCATGGCACGTGGGATGCACTCTCACCTATTATACACTTCTTCTTCTTATCAATTTGAAATTTTAATTTAGGCTTGGTCTTTTTTGGGCCGAGTTTTCATGGGCTGGCATGTGTAAGAATTTAATCTTGGGCTTTAGAATGTATGGGTCGGTCCGGCCCATATAAATGGTATCGGGTCGGCCCAATAAAAGATGAAGGCACCGTCAGACTCGAAATCTCGCGCTCTTTCCAATGGAATGCTCAGGAAATTTTTATGACTTCGTCTTGATCTCGAATAATAAGTAAACTTGATCGAGTCGAGCCCGAAAATTCTTGTTTTTGCTTCGTTTTTAATCCTTAGTACCTGCAAGACATAAAAACACAATACAAACATATTTGCAATAAAATTTTCCATATTTTAGTGTTTTTAGTTCGTTTAATAGTGTTTTCCAGGGTATAAATGATGTGTGTTTAAGCACACATCAAATTCCCCCACACTTAACAATTGATGGTCCCACACGTAATGTTTATAATATACGTCCGGAAAGAAATAATTTAACCCCCCTTAACTAATAACACCTCACAATCAAACAAGAACAGAAAAGGTCAATTAAGAAGGTTTAGAAATCATTTATTTCGCAAGCGCCCCTGTTTTAACCATTTATTCAATAATAGATAAAAGCTAAGATAAAAATTTTATTTATTTAAAAAGGCTTTAAGAACGGGAGTTCGTCATCCTCGACTTTTCACAATCCCCAAACTAAGCTTAAAATGAAATCACAATCAAATATAAGATGTGATGCTAACACTGCTCATGAATGCTAATTGTGTACGCATTAGCCACTTTTCGCTCCCTTATTCCAAAATCCTCTAAGGATTTTATTATTATTATTAGTGACAAATAAATTATGTCCTTATTATTATAAAGGTGCCCGATTTAGACCATAATTAGTTTGAACTCCTTTCCTAAAGAGACAATATGGTGAGAATAAGGTCCATATTAAGGTTCTAATTTCGCATGATTTAGGGGTTATCCTTTTTATTTCATCCGAAACAACTCAACTACGAGTCCAGAGACGGAGGCTTTATTTAGATAACCTCGGAGTCGAAATTTGGCTTTATTATTGTTATTATTATTGCAACATTATTATCCCTTGGTCCTTTAAACAACTGACACATCGGGCGTCCTAACCGACAGAGCCAGTAGTCTTATTTCGACCTTGGTAATTTCCTTGACCTTTTTGAAGACTGACACATCGGGCATCCTAACTGACAAAGCCAGTAAACTTGTATTAGTCTTGGATTATTATTATTATTATTACTTCCACCATTTAAACAACTGCAACATCGGGCGTCCTAACCGACAAGAAACAGTGGTTTTATTTCGGCTTCAGTTTATTACATTATTATTATTATTATTATTATTATAGCCAAATTTCAAGTCATGTGGTCTTTTAACTACCTAGACAACGGGAGCGAGCCGTCAGGAATCGGTAGCCTATTTCCTCACAACACTGACAGAACCTCGATGTGTACCTTAATTTCACCAGAAAGAATCTCTACGAAGGGATTTAAACTAAAAATCACAAAAACCAAAGTAACTTTATTTATTTAACAATTATATAACGTTTATTAAGCTTGTGGGAGCAAAAAGCCACAATTAACCTCTATGAGCTCTAAAGAGATCCAACTACACCACACTTAGCATCTAACTTATATTTAACTCTATTATTTTTCGTTCTTTGCAAAATTTTAAAGTTTAGCAAACACTTAGTCTCGAAAGCTAAGGGGAAAGCTAGAGTGCAAAACTCGGTCAAGTCAAAATATCCCTAGTTCTACGGGCCTACTTATTCACATTTCTAATTATAACTAAGACAGAGATTTTTTTAAAATAAAAATAAAGCAAAAATTTGTCAAAACAGGATTGCGAGGGACACAGCAAAGCACATGTATGATCATTTCGATAGAAATTCCCCCCACACTTAGAATGGAATATTGGCATCAATGTTCAAAAATATTGGGTTTTACCCTCATACTTAGGAACGAAAAAGGCAAACGCAAAAAATTCCAAGTGTGAAATGGGGAAACAAAATATATATATGATCGGGATTAAGGATTTCCTAGATATAAACATGAAGATGATCAAAGACCGAGTGATTGGAGGATTGAAAACAAGCACGGATCTTCCCAATCTTAGGGAATCATGCAAGCAAAAAACAAAAAACCACAAAACACAACAAGGATAGAAGCACACCCCCACACTTAGGCTAAAAATACATCCCACTTATTTAAAATAAAAACTAAAAATAAAAATAAAATAGATAGATAGATAACACGGGTTGCCTCCCGAGAAGCTCTTGTTTTTGTTCGAGTCTCTAGCTTGACTCTAGGGTTATTTAATTCTAGGTCCATGGTCAAATCTATCACCTGTTGTGAGGTGAGGATAGTAATAGCGATACATCACCTCCTTCGGTGAGTATGCAGCAGGACGAGGTGATGGCATATGATGAAAACTAGAAGAAGGGGTCTCCATCACCCTCGTCGTTCCCCCCGACTGTGTCAGGGAGAAGAAAAGATCAAATATTTCCACTTCCCTTAAGCAAATCTGCTTAGGATCGAGAAGTGGTGTGACTAGCAAGGAATACTCATCAATAACTGGAGTCGACTCAGGGGGGTCCAGACTACTAATGTCCTCAAACTCCTCATCAAAGAGTGGATTATCATTACCTAAGGTAAAATCATCATTAAAGTCAAAAAGAGGGTTTGAGAAAGTCAAATCATAAGATCTAGGTTTTGAATCATCACCTAAAGGCTCATCAGACATTCCTTTGGTTAAACTCAGATTTTTGAGTAAATGACTAAAAATTTGCTTAACCAAATGTCTAGGCAAGCCAGCTACATCATCGTTTTCCATCAAAAAGTCGACTACATGTTCTCCTAAAGGTGAATTGATATCAAAATATTCTTCTCTAACATCATTGGTGGGCAACGGTATAGTAATAGGCATATCACACTCTAAATCATCATAAACCGATGTCATATCCGACTCCTTTGGGATTAAGACAAGATCATCAATACTAGACTTTATGAATTCGTCATTTTCCCTTTCGGGAGTAGTGCTCATAACCTCATCCCCTATTAAGAGGGTGTTTGTAGGCTCCATGGTAGCTAAGAACGGAAGAGATGGTGTGTATGCAGAAGGTGTGACATGAGCGGTATTATGACGTCTTAGAATTTGCTCATCGTCAAAAGGCACCTTCGTGTAATCATCACTCCCCTTAGGTTCTCCTACATGGGGATTGAGGTTTAGAGTTCTAAGAATTTCCTCCAAAATACAATTATTTTCCCTATATGAACGCATAAGACTATCAAAAACCAAATCCTAAGGGAGTAACTAGTCAATATGGTATTGTGGATGTTAGTCAAAATAAGGAAAGTCATAATTGTTACCATGATTATGCTCATAGACAAGATGGTTCCTGGTTTGACAATCAGAGCTATAATGGGGACCTCCACAGACCTCACAACAGTCGAACTGTTGTGGCTGACTCAGAGAATAATATGGAGGTTGTTCAAAACCAAAATCTTGATTGTAACAAGGACCCTGGTCATAGACGGGTGTGTTCCCTGTTTGACAATCAAAGCCCAGGTGAGGGTTCCCTCTACAAAACTCACACGAGTATGTCTCGTATTGGTGCTGTGGAGGTTGGTTGAAGAAGTTGGTTGTTTCATTATAAGAATAATGTTAGAAACACGAAAAGTATCGGTCACTACCAATATAGTTAGTCGTAGCTCGTAAATTAGTCAAATGTAATATTAGTAAGCTAACTGGGCCAAAGACACATGGAAAGCCCATAAGCAAAGCCTATGGCCGGTTACTATGATGTATAAATACACTCTCCACACATGGAGAGGGTGTTGGTTGGTTGGTTCATTCACACATAATCTAATCTTTCATTCTTTCTTACTTTCTCTTACTAGAACCTTCTTTCCATCCACTTTCTCTCTCTATAATTTCTTTATAGTTATTTGGTGTTATAGATTGCTAGCATATTCTTTAATTGGTATCAGAGCCATGGAGTGATTTGTTAAGTTTTGTGTTTGTTGTTCTTCTTTGTTTCGTTTTTTCCCAAATCGTACCACTTTCTTCTTATTTCTTTTGTTTTCGAAGCTTTTTGGTACACTAAAAGATCATTTACATAGGTAAATCTGATCTAGTATCTTTAAGGTATAGGTGTACATGCTTTGAATAAAGAAAAATATCATTTTCATTCAATATTTATGTTCGAATAGCTTTAAAAAGTACAATTCTTGATTTCAAAGTTTTTGGCTTAAAATCCATAAAGTTTACAATTTTAAGGTATCTATAGGCTTAGTAATACTAGTTGTACAAGGAATTTTAGGTAAAAACGATCAAAAGTGAGTCTTTTTGTGTTTTGAAAAATTTGAGTTTCGTTTTTGGTGAAGGCGAATTAGCAATTTCTTTGCTGAAGGCGAGTTAGCAATTTTCTTGAACAAGGCGAGTTAACAATTTCTTTGGTCAAGGCGATTTAGCAATTTAAGTTCAAGGCGAATTAACAAAATTCTTTGCAAGGCGAATTAACATCTTTCCTTCACAAGGCTATTTAGCATTTTCTTTTAGAAGGCAATTTAACAGAGTTCCTTTGCAAGGTGAGTTAACATATCTTCCAAGCCAAGGCGATTTAGCAATTTTCTTTTAGAAGGCGATTTAACAGATTTCCAAGCCAAGGCGATTTAACAACTACCTTTACAAGGCGATTTAACAATTGTCTTTGGAAGGCGATTTAACAACTTCTAAAAGAAAATTATATACATTCACAACGATACTCAGTTCCAACCTCAAACAAATTTGCTAAAGTAAATTATACGGTTTATCTCTTTGATTTGTAAAATCCCGTGAAACATTTTGTCTTCCCGATTTTATCAAGAGTTGTAAAATCCCGTGTACTTTCAAGACGTACAACACTTAAAAGACAACTGACTAAACAACACAATTACTTTAAATCACCATCCGATCCACAAGTAATCTAACAAACATCAAATCAACATGGATTCAGTTATTCCACTTGGACAAAAGAATACTCTTGCTGATATAATGAATACCCTCCGTGCTGACAATCGTACCACCTAATGTTAGACAAGGACTTGTATGATTCTTGGAAAAGTCGAATGGAACTCTACATGCAAAATAGAGAGCACGGAAGAATGATATTTGAATCAGTTGAAAATGGTCCCCTCAAATTGGCTACTGTTGAAGAAATGGGGTGGACAAGAAAACAAAAAAATATGCTGAATTGTCTGCTGCTGAGAAAATTCAAGCTGACTGTGATATGAAAGCTACCAATATCATTTTTAAGGTCTACCAGCTGATATCTATTCACTTGTGAATCATCATAGAGTTGCTAAAGATTTATGAGAGAGAGTTCAATTACTGATGCAATGTACCTCTTTTACTAAGTAGGAGAGAGTGTAAGTTATATTATGCATTTGATAAGTTTACTCACATAAAGGGGGAAACACTTCACAAGTATTACTTGAGATTCACTCAGCTAATTAATGATATGAACATCTACAACATGAAAATCAAAGCACTTTCTTCAGTTAATACAAAGATTCATAAAACATCTTATTTTCTTCCCTCCGAAATAGAGCAAATTTATGACTGATGTCAAGCTCGTGAAGGATTTGCATACTACCAACTTTGATCAACTTCATGCATATCTTGAACAACACGAACTCCATACAAATGAAGTCCGTCTTTTGCATGAACGCAATCAAGATCCACTTGCATTTGTAGCAAATCATCAGATGACACCACCTCACTTTAACACTTATTAGTCTTCATATAATAATCCTCAAATTCAACAACAGTTTTCACCATCTTAGTATGGATCAATTCATCCCACTCAACATTACTCATCAACTTATCCATCACAACCTTAATTCAATCATTCATCAGTTCAACCATCATATCCATATTAGTCTCAAATGACTCATCAAACCTCAACCATTCCATAAATTGCTGATCAATCACCTCAAGTTTCTACACAACCAGTGACTGAGTCACCTCTTGTAGACTCAGGTTTTGTTGTTCCTGTATTCTCTCCAGGGGATGTTCCTATTGCTTGTCTCAACAAAGCAATAGCTTTTCTAACAGTTGTAGCTTCCTCAAGGTTCCCCTCAACCAATAATCAACTCAGAACTTCCTCAAATCCAAGAAACCAAGCCACTATTCAAGATGGCAGAGTCACAGTGCAACAAGTACAGGGGAGACAAGGTCAAAGTTATTCTGGTACTGGGTATAAGAGTAATGCTACTAGCTCTGGGGGAACAATGCAAGCAGACAGGCAAGGGTTGTTAAATGCTACAACTGTCAAGGTGAAGGGCATATGACTAGACAATGCACTCAGCCTAAGCGACCAAGGAATGCAGCATGATATAAGGAGAAAGTAATGTTAGCTAAAGCTCAGGAAGCTGGACAAATTTTAGATGAAGAGCAACTCGCATTTCTTGCAGATCCAAGGGTTCCAGATGGTTAAGCTGTTCAGACAATCATTCCAAACAATGTTGCTTTTCAGACTGAGGATCTTGATACTTATGATTCTGACTGTGATGATATCTCAAATGCACAAGCGGTTCTCATGGCCAACATTCCCAACTATGGTTCTGATGTCATATCAGAGGTGCCTCATTTTGAAACCTATCTTAACGATATGGTAAATGTGACACCCGTGATTTGGACTGGTTAGCTTTACCTTTAGATATGGCTATGTGTTTATTTAGGATTAAGTGGTGTGCTATGTGATTATTATGTGTGCTAAGTGGTTTTAGTATGTGCTTAAGATCATTTTGAGTTGTATGGGCATCTCATTTTGATCATGTTGTGGGAAGTGATTGGTATTCCACATGTTCACATGCGGTGATAATGGAAATGATTGGCGTATTGTATGTAATGCTATGTCAAATATTTAGATTATTATGGATTAAGCGTTTGTGGAAAATGTGCCATATTGGAGAGAGTTAAGTGAGTGAAATATGGATGTTTGTGGCAAACTTTCTAAAAATAGAAAGTTAAATTTTGAAATGAAAGTTATTTTTAGAAAATGTAGTAAGTAGCGTTTTTGTAAAAAGGTTTACTTAAATTAGCTTAGGTTTTTATAAAAACTTAAGGTAATATAAGTAATAATGTAATTAATAAATTTAATAAAATAAATGTATGTATATTTATGTAGGGATCGGCCAAAAAGAAAAGAAAGAAGGAAAAAAGAAAATATAGGGTATTATCCTAAAACAAGTCTAAGTTGATTAGGATTAGGAGTTTTAGGATAACCCCTAGGTCAAGAAAACACTTATTTCTTTCCCCTCAACCCTTATACAACCGAAATTATCCCTCCCCCTAAACCCTTGGTGTCGATTCCCCAAGAATTGTTATTAGGTGCTATTATCCAAGGTAAGTATGTTCATCCTAGCCAGATTTTATTATTCATGTAACCCTAATTATGATGGATTATTAGGGTTTAACACTTTTGTAATTAATGAGGATATGATCATGCTAGTGTGTTTGTGGTTTAATTAGGATCATAATGGTGCAATCAGTTAGGTATAAAACGCTTTAGATCATGATTTAGGTTATGGCATATTTTTAGGTTGTGTTCAACGAATGATATCTTGATGATAAAAACGAGTATTGATATGTTTCTTGAGCCTATGAATAAGCTCAGAGAGTCTAGTTTTCAAAAAGTCCAGCCACGAAAGGTTTTGAGGTCGGGAAGTTAGTCAAATAATTTTTGCAAGAAAAGTTGTTAAAACTGTAAATACGAGTCAAATTTGGGTATGATTTCGGGGAGTAAAACCCCTACTTAAAATTCTAATTAAGCTTAACCAAAACACAAAGGTCAATTTATATATGTCTATTAACCTCACACCAAAATTTAGCCTCTGATTAGTTGTCTAAGTAGGGTAATTAGGGCCATACATTTTAGTGTGCAATCAAATCCGAATTGGGACAGTTTTAAAGTTGGATTTTATTTGGAGTACTGGCACATGTAGTGAGCACTTGGGAATCACAAAGTAGTTAATAAAATCATAAATGAACTTAAGTGATTTTTGGTATAATTTATGGAGGTCAGCACGTAAGGTTTTTAAGTACGTAAAGATACACCAAAATTCTGCAATTCTGAATAAATTGTAAGTAACTAGTGAAAGGTGTTAATGAAGTGGTTAAGGTTGGGCATGGTGTCGGGGTGACCCGTGATGGTTAATCAAACCCTTAGAAATCTATCATATATGTGTTACATGGACTAGAGCTTTTAGCTTGGTCGCATGTAACTGTGTTTATTTATTTGTATAGTTGCGTGATAGAAATTGGAAGCTGCGTTTTGAGCATTCAGGTGAGTTTCATAGTCCCACTTTTTACTGCGTTTTAAACTTAGGATGGAAATGATGCAAAGTGTTTTGAAATGATTTAGATTGCTATGATTATGTGTTTACTTTATGCATGGACTTTTACTTGGCTATTATATTTTATGTGCTACGTGGAGCGGATGAGTACGCCTACTCAATGTGGATTTGACTGGATGCTTGCATGTCCTAGGAATAAACATGTTAAGTATGAGTGATTGTCCTGCATGTACTTCGTGTTAGCATGTCAGGTATAGTGATTGGCCTGCATGTACTTCGTTTTAACATGTCAGGAAATCACAGATTTGGGAGCGGATAGGTACGCCTACCTAGTGTGTTGAATGATTGATTGGATCGTATGCATGTTAGCTTGTATAGTAGTTAGTAACTGTCCTGCTATGCATGTTTTATAATTACAGTCATTCGAAAATGTGTTTTGGAAATGGATTTGATTATGAGTGTCTGAAAACCTATGTTTCTCACCAACCATTGTGTTGACGTATAAGCATCATTTTCAGGTATTCAGCAGGATGAGGTTAAAGTTAGGAAAAATGGCTAGATGGATCGTAGGCAGCTGGTGAAGTTTAGTTATCTAGATTTCGCTTATTTGTTTGGTGGATGAATGTTAATTGTTTCGCATTGTTAGGATTTATGAAGGTTTGCATGTCATGACATTGGCATGAACTGCCTTTGTTTCAATGTTAGACGCCTTTTGGATTTTGTTGATTGTGTTTGGGTATTTTCATGACACTGCGTGTCTATACCTTGTATTTTATGCATGTTTAGTTTCTCTATATAGACGCCAATGTGTTGTGATGATTCCCTCTCTCATCGCGCCTCGCATTTCCGCCTTGGCGGGGTGTGACAGATTGGTATCAAAGCCAATGGTTATAGAGAAGTAGGTGGTTGGGCCTAGACTATAACCTAGGGGTCCTTCATGTAGATGCATTTAGGGCTTAAGTGTTTAATGCTATAACTTCTATGCTTCCCCTCTATATTTGCATAGCTTATATATCTCGAATTTTGCTAAGTTGTCATTTTAGTTATTTTGCCTACCATTATCTGATACGATATGTATTACTTTCTGAGTATTTTAGCTATGTTTTTCCTCCACCCGTAAGAAGTCTCGCTGGGGAACCGTTTTCCCAACTAGACTTAAGTGTATGAGGAGCCTCTTGTGGAACCAAAGGAGATAGAGTAGTTGATCGCTTGTTGGATAGTCGTAGTAGGGCTGGACCCGTAGAGTCGGGTGACTCTTGCGAAGGTAAACTCAAACCTATGCGAGGCCCAGCATAGGTTTATTCTGTCTTTTACCTCGTCACGTTGTTATTGATTAATTCTTTCGAATAACTGGTATTTTAGAGGCGCTGCGAGACTTTCGTTCCTTTATGTCATTTTCGACTTTATCTTTATATAAGTAAATAGTTATTTGTTGGAGCATCCTTTATGTGTTATGTGGTAGTGATTTAAGATGTGCAATATGGTATATGTGCTTATATGTTAGTGATCATTGAGATGTGTAGTCTTGGAAGTAAGTACACGTGTGAAAGGAGGCAATTATAATTATGGTGGCCGACATAATTATAAAGGCATCTGTAACACCCCCAAAATGCGATACGCAACGGAATAAAACGATTGGGGTGCTACTTCATAATACATGCACACGAGTCACGGTAAACGACTTTAAAAGAAACGTTTACTAATAAAATTTTCATTAAAAGATCAGAGTTACAAGGTCCCACTAAATTTTCATAAAACTTATTCTCAATTAAGTTGCAAAGTGACAATTTGTCTTTTGAAAGCATTGTATCCAATGTACAAAGTTCACCAAGCTCACGTCCTTCGATATCCGCACTTCATCCCATCCAAATAAGCAAGCTTATACCTGAGATAAACATGCTAAACCGTCAACAAAAATGTTGAGTGAATCCATAGAGTTTATAAATGTAAATTCCGAACACAAGTATCGTTTAAAATCATCATTACATAACGATGTGGATCAGACACCGTTATAGGGGATTATTATAAGCCTCATGACATTGAACGTTACCATATCAATATGTTGGTGTCTATGTTTCCCAACAAGGTATGCCCACTATACACCCTCGTTAAGTGCATATTACTCTCTATACAACGCATCCGTTGTGCCATTACCCGACACGAGACGATAGCTAGTCGTCACGGATTGGAGGAGGCACCCTCCAAATAGTACTATTCCATGTATAAGCGTCTACCATTACCCGGTAGTTAACAATTCATGATTTCCGCGGGACTTTTTCATCAACGAGTTAAACTAACTTATAATAATCAAGGCTACTAGCATACAATCTCCCTTGTGTTCTATTTTAAAAACAAGCATGTTATCTCCCTCGCGGGTTTATAAAACAATTAAAGTGTAAAAATACGAGGCTATGAACTCACCTTGATCGAAGATCACAAATAAATCAATCCGAATAAATGTACGCAACGAGTCGACAACGATCTTCGAGAATGAACTCTATCACGGCCTATGATTATGCCGCTTGGTTACAATATGTACAACATACGATTAACGATGTGTACATCATTATGACGGTAACATATATATATTTATATATGCATACATACATATATGTGATGCTAAATCCACTTGCGCGTCCTAAACCTTAACACTTAGTATATTTTATAAACTATTTATCATTAAATTTTAAGTTGTATTATTTTATTGAAAACATTCTGTTTCCGATAAGTTTCTATTTTTAAAAAGTTACTATTTTTGGAAATATATTCATTTATAAAAGTCGCTAAGTCTAAATTGTTATTCTCGTAAAAATAATAGTGTTTATTATTTTTATAACCAACCGACTCGTTTAGTATTAACCCGTTGACTTTTTAAAGTCAACATTTGACTTTATTTAACTTTGACTTTTATATGTATATAAGTGATTAAATCTGACCCGCTCTAAATGACCCGTTATATCACATTTTCACGCTTCGGACAAAGAAGAAATTTTATGTAAAACGATATTCCGGACAACTTTTTAGTTTTAGCCGAGACCTGAATCTCGACAGAAAATGATAAACCGTAAATGGTATAATTTATATATTTATATGCTTGGCTTCATATTTAAGTTCACTTTACAAATTTAAACTCATTTTAGTACATCTTTTAGTCATACATATACATAGGGTTACTTTTATACATAAAGGTCAAGTTACCCAAATTCAGATGATATCTCACTTTTCACCATTTTGTTGCCATTTACAACCCATATTGAATTGGTTTATCATCCAATTGATCCAGAATCCTACATGAATGATATCTAGGTCTCATTAGTTTTAACTTTTTAACCAATCAGTCGTAAAGTATGGACTGTTTGTTCCATCTGTATAGCAAGGTCCAGAATTCCTCTAGTTTTAGTTATTTTGTCCATAACTTTACTCAATTTTTACATTCAATGGGGATTATAATTTAGCTACATGATCACAAAGAAATTTGTTCTACTACTTAGAGTATTCAAAATCAACTCTCAAGTTACTTCAAATTCCAGAACTTACTGTTAACAATCAGCTCCATAATTTTTAGTGAATTTTCTAGCCTAGTTTCAATAGTTTTGATTAAGCTTTTTAACCTAGATCTTAGGCATTGCCTATGGACCAATTTCACCTCTTGATATCAAAATATCATACATTTAAATATACAAAATAAGGAAATCATAATACAATTATAATGAAAAACAAGTAGGAGTTTTACCTAAATAAATGATGAGAATGATCAATTGATAAAAAAAAATCAATATAACCCTTTACTCCAACTTTGATTCTTACCCAAATTATTTTAGATCACCTATTTTTATTACACAAAAATCTGATAAAAACTTGTTAACTTCAGCCCCAAAATGTATGTAAACCTTCTTGAATACTTCTTTAAATCACTTCAAAAATATAAGAAACACACTAGGTAGTCATATTCACTAGTGTGCTCATTGTTTGATCTTCAAAATTTTTATAAGATTGGTGTTTGTTTGAGTGTTGGTGGCGGCAAAGGCAAGAGAGGGAGAGCAAAATGCAGAATTTTTGAGTAAATATGTGATATGTGTGTGTAATTTGGTCAAAAATTGGTGTTGTAGATATTAGACCCAATGCCACCATTTCGTGTTAGTTCTTCGCAAGATGGTGGATATACAAGGTAGACTACCTCATACCTGTGATTTACCGCACCTATAGGGGATTGAGATAAAGTTGGGGCTGCGGTTTTGAGTTATTATTGCCCCAAAATTTGTAAATACGGTTATTTTCAAAGTTCCGATATTTAAAAAGGTACGGTTTGTAGTCGTTTTTTCGTAAAAAGTAAAAATAGTACGAGATACGAAAAATAAAACGAATGTAATAAAATTATTTCTACGGGAATTTTGAAAATATAAAACGTCGATGCTTTAACTAAGATTTCGCCATTCTCATAAACGTTACTTATTTTGCAAAACGTTAACCTATTTTTCTTCCGGTTAATAGTGAGTTCACATCTCAACATAAAAATGAAAATTATATTTAATACTCGAGAATAAAATAACGACCTAAATTTGACGGATTGGCATAGCATTTTCCTTTAAAAAGGGATCTTCGTCCTCGAAGATCAATTCATCTTGTCGCCCGTTTCTTATTAAAATCAAAGAGATGAGGATATTTCTTCCACATTCTGAATCCGCCGTTTCCCATGTTTATTCGGGTCAACGTACTCGGAGTTCCATCGAACTTTACTATAGGAATCCGACTTTGCTTAAGTTGTTTCACTTCTCTATCCATGATTTCAATGGTTCCTCGATGAAATGCCAACTTCGTCGAATCCTTACTTCGTCGAGTGGAATGATAAGCTACTTCATCTGATAAACTTTCTTTAAATTCGACACATGGCAATGTAGTGTGTTTCCTTTGGAGCTACTTGGGGTAATTCAGTTTAGTTTATATGCCACGGACCTACTCTTGATAAATCTTGAATGGTGCCAATATAACGGGGACTTAAATTTTCCCACCGTTTCCAAAATCGAACAAACACCTTTTCCATGTGATACTTTCAGCATAAACTTGTCACCCACTTCGTACTCCAAACGGTTTACGTCTAACTTTTCGCATAACTTTTCTGTCTACTTAATGAGCAAATAATAATCGATTTATTGATTTGCACAATACATCTTCGTGTTTCCAGATTCATCTCAGGTCCGTGAGTTGGGCATCTCCAACTACTCCAAACATACAGGCTATCTACATTTCGTTCCGTATAGAGCTTCAAAAAGGTGTGGCTTTAATACTAGCGTGATAAACTCTTATTGTTATGAGAATTCAGCACAAGGTAAAGTGCCTCATATCCCAGTCTTACCATAAGGCCAATCCCGCATGCACGCAAATGTCTTCCAATGTTTTGTATCGTTCTATCACTTTGTACCATACAGTTTTTAGGATGGTAAGCAGTGCTCTTATCCAAATTTGTTCCAATGACTTTTGAATAGATCTACAAAATCTTGATGCAAAACGAGAGCTTTGGTCTGAAATTAAATCGAACGGGCACCTGTGCTACATAACAATTCCTTCAAATACATTTACGTAAGCTTCTTCCATTTTTATTCTTTTCATTCATCGGAAATAAAGTGAAGCAGGATTTAGTTAATCGGTCAAATATGACCCAAATTTGAATCATCATCCAGATGGTGTTCCTTGGAAGCTTTGTATGAAATCCATTGTAATTCTCTCCATTTCAAACAGGGATTTCCTGGTTGTTGTGAAGTATTCCTGGTCGGCTTTTGGTGTTCAGCCTTGTCTTTAGCATATGTCAGCACTTAATGAATTATGTCGCGATGTCAGCTTTCATATTCGGCCAAACCTCGGTATAACTTCCCTCAAATATGATACTTATTTTATCCGATCCAGCGATGAATGGAATATTTTGATTTATTAAGATTCCAACATGATGAGACCTCTCACTTCCTCCAAAGTATGGTAACCATATAGTACTTAGAATTTGTACCATCGGATCTAACTTCAAATGGCTCCCCTTCACCACGAAATCCTTTGGCACCAATATTTTCCTCCTTGCACGCTTCAACTTGTGCATTTCAAATTTTTTGGGTAAATTGTTATGTACCGTCACTCTAAAGGCATGCATGAATCGGTTCCTATCCTTATGCTCAAGCATTCAGCGACAAAATTTCAACTTTTCCTGGGTGATAACGGATAACACAATCGTAATCACTCAGAAGTTCAATCCATCTACGCTTGCATCATTATTCAGTTCTTGTGATCTAACTTATTGTAGGCTTTTGTGATCGGTGTTTATACGTACATTTGTCGTACAATAATGTTCCATAGTTGAAGATGCAAAAATACGCTCCTAATGCCAAGTCCATGGGTCGTATCTATTTCTTCATCTTTCTAAGTTGCCTATAGGCGTACGCATTCACCTTTTCTCGTTTGCATCAACACAGCACTCCAATCCTTTTAGGGATGCATACAATACACAAACAAAGTTGCGTTCCTTCGGGTAGTGATAATATTGGCGCACTACATAATTTCAGCTTTAATGTTTGAAATGCTTCTTTTCGTCGTCACCACACATACGCGCTTATTTTCTGAGGAGTTAGTTATGGTTCTGGATTATTAGAGAAAAATCCTGATAAACCTTCGATAACTTAAACTGCCAAACCAAAAATTAAGCACTTCGTTGGTGTAGTCGGTTGCAGCCAATTTAATGGCGCGATCTTCGTTTTAGGATCAACATGAAACTCCATACTATCAATACATGGCCAAGGAATTGCACGGAATCGAGCCAAAAATCACACTTCGAAAACTTAGCGTACAACTTTTCGCTGCTTAGCAAATTCAAGATAGTCTTCAAATGTTTACCATGTTCTTCTTTATTTTCGGAATAGATCAGAATGTCATCAATGAATACAATTATGAATTATCAGACTATGGTTACACACGCGATTCATCATATCATGAATACTGCAGGTGCATGACGTCAGTCCAAAAAGGCAATACTTGAAAACGTTTATGCCTTTAACGAGGTTCTAAACGCTTTTTTGTATGTATATTTGAATGTCTTCCTTGAGGATACGGAATTTGATGATAACCAGACCGGTACATATCAATTTCGAATAAAGACTAGAACTTGCAGCTGATCAAATAAGTCAATCCAATCCTCGGTTAATGGATATCGATTCTTGACTTCACTTGTTAGTTCTCGGTAATTCAATGCAACATTCGAATGATCCATCTTCTTCTGTCACAACAAGAATGGAGCTCCCCACGACGACAAGCTCAGGTTGAAATAAAACCTTTCTCACGACAACTTTGTAGTTGCTTAGGACAACTCTTCATTTCAGATGGTGCTAAACGATATGGCGCACGGGCCACAGGTGCATCACCGGGAATAAGATCAATACGGAATTCAACTTGCTTGGGTGGCGGAAGTCCAGGTAATTCATCGGGGAAATACTCGGTGGAAAATCTTGGATACAGGAACATCTTGAATAGCTTCTTCTTATGATTATTTTTCAGTTACTTGAGATACGGATAGCTCACAACCCTTATCGATATACTTTTTGGGTCCTTAATGCAAGAATTGATCTGCAATCGGAATTATTTCTATCGCTGCGATAACCAACGTCTTACCTCTAGGGAATCCTAACCTTTTTCTCTCCCACAAAATAGAACATCATATCGTGATAACCTATCATCCCAATAATGTATCAAACTTCCTAGTTTCTTATTACCATTAATTCGATGGAAAAGAATGGTATAAAGGTGAAGTGTACACTTCCTATTAACACATTATTGGTACTTACTACTTGTCCATGGCTAATTCGACTTCCTTGCAAGTATCTAACTCAACGGTTTAATATCATTAGGGTTACTAAAATTTATTGGAAACAAACTTTTTTCGGGCACCCAAATCAAATTAAGCAAGTAGCATATCGATATTGAGTATGAATGTTACCATAAGGTACGATCTTTGGATCTTGCTGAGATCCACAGGCTCCCAACTTGTAAACAGCTTCAGGTATTTCACCTTGTCTATTCTTTTTCACTTAGGGACAATCTCTCTTTCGGTGAACCCTTTCATTGCAATTGAAAAACAAGTACATTCCTGTGAGGCTCCATACAAGCAGCAGTATTGTACCCCAACTTACCACACTTACCACATTTCCTACAATCCCCAAGTGCTTTTTATTCTTAACACCGTTCGGACAAACTTCGTTGTCTGTTGGTTGCAGCATTGGTCATAGCTTCCAGATTAGCCTTCTTTGGTTTTGTTCGGGACGATTGTCTAGTTAGGTCGCGTCGGTTGTCAACCTAATGTCCACCTACGATTCCTTCACCTTTCCTTTTTTCAACCTTCGAAACCTATCAGTTCTTGTCTTGTATTTATTTGTCCAATGAGCTGATATGGTATATGGAAGCTTCATCAATACTAGTAGGCTCGATGATGTCCTATCACTTCATTTATTCTTCGACAATCACGAATATATGTTCCACCTTCACCATTGCTTCAGGCTCCACCATTCTAGGAAACATAAGGCCATTATGAATCAGTTGGTATACCCATCAAATATCAGTCCCCTTTTAACTTAAGTTGTAGATTCTTGCTCCAAGCCTTTGCATATACACCTTCGAGGACAAAAATTGTCGGTCATCCACTTTCTCACTCAGTCCCATGGAGGAAATTGCAAGCATATACCCATGGAAGCAATCCTTCCATTCCACCAACTCAATGATGACTTAGAGGAGCTAGCAGTTGCAAATGTCACCTTATCCCTTTCTTTGCAATCATGATTCGAACACAGATTCTACGTTTCTCAAACCACTGACATAATCCCACGGGCACCTTCGGTGCCTTTAAAAAGGTTATGGGTCACCACTTCTATGAATGTTAGTAAGTACACCGTAATTGCGGGCGCTGATGGTCCTCACCACCGGCTCTAGCACCACCGGCTCCATCACACGGCTCATCATTACCGGCTCAAACACCACTGGATTCATCACCACCGGCTCCAGTACCAGACTGGATCCAATCACCATAGGCGACAGCACACCGGCTCTAGCCCACCGGTCCAGCACCACTGCTCAACCTCCACAGCTCACAGTACCACCGGCTCTTACGGTTTTATATTTGCCTTAAATTCAGCCATAGATGTGGCAACTTGTTCCTAATAACCTTGCGTACGTGCCTCAGCCATTTATTTTGGCGGCATGATCTTGTTCAACACAACTCAAATCATATGAGTATTCTATTCATTGATTGTATTAAGCAAAAGGATCAATTTAGACGAAACAAGGAAAAGAAAAGGTAACAAAACACAAAACATAGAATTAGAAACCAAAAAGATAGTCATTTCTTAATCACCAATAAAGTTACTAGTTGGCAGTGTCACTACCATTACTGTCACCATCTAATGCTATACACTCCAAAAGACTGTCTACTATACTGGAACATCGCAGTTTAGTTAGTGATTTATAAAAGATACTACAAATGATAAACTAATCTACTAAGAGTCACTAGGTGGTCCACGTGGCTCGAAAGGTCCCTCGGTCCCATCAGAAGTAGAGTTCTTCGATTCCTTTCTCGGACGCTCGGTATCTTCATCATCAGATTGCGGCTTCGGAACAGCCTATACGAAAACCCTAATACCGAGTAGTATACTTATTCAACACTCGGGACTCAGTGCCAACCTCTTTCGCCAATATCACGCTCCATCGGGCCCAAACATACTTAGTTCAGTCTTCAATAATAAATATCCAGTCTTTTATTCAATGTGGCATTCTCTCCACTCTCCAATACCGACACCCTCTCGAGAACATTACCCAAAGCACGCTCGACATTTTCCAAATCATGATTAAGTATTTCCTTTTCTTTTTCTACAATCTTATTCTTTAACTTGAGAAGAGCAATCTCAGTTTGGTTTGTACTCACCTCAGCCTCCGTGAGTTCTATGTCGTGCAGGTCGTCTCCAAATCTTGTCTCACAAGCCCAAGGTGCAATTTACAAATATGATAAGTCTCACGAGCAAGGAAGATGATCTCCTACCTCATATAAGCCCTCGAAAAGTCACGAATAGCATAATGGGTTTTGGGTTGAAGTCCAACTGTTAGCCTTAGGTGGCAAACATCAACCTCCTCGTCCTCTGACTCAGAATCAGATGATACAGAATCGGATGATACAGAATTAGATGACTCCGCATTAGGTGGCTCAGAATCAGAAGACTCATCTCTAGGTGGCGGGGTTTGGTCACCCTCCACCTCATAAGAAAAGATCAACTCTACATCGTCATCAACCTCAATCTCAACATCTTCATCCTCGATATCCTCATTATTAACATTCTCATTCACATCATCCTCCTCCTCTAACCAACCATTCATATTACCGGGCTATGGGTTAGGATGTTAGGCAAACTGATTCCCATGTCCATTATTTGGTTCCGGTTCTTCTTTGGGTTCTTCCTCAGGTTCTTCTTCAGGTTCTTCTTCATTATCCCCATCATTGTAACACCCCCAAATTGGGTCACAGTGGAATAAGGGTCCAAGGCGTGTTACTTCTCAGATCAATAACACAAGATAATATAAGAACGACCAAAAAGTCCTTTAAAACTGATACATTAGATTTAATAAAGTATGTGTTACAAAATCCAGGAAAGTTTACTTGTATATTGTTTTTATTACAAGATTTCCAGCATAACAGATATACGAAATGTAATGCGGACTAAATATCTTTAATGCAGACTTCAAAAATATAACCACCAATGTGCCTTCGCACCTCGCATGCTTACTGACCTTCCTGAATAATCATTGATGTAACAACTGACCAACATAACGTTGGTGATTTCATAGGTTTATGTTAATGTATATGCAGGGACGCAAGACTTTCCAGTGATATGCAAACAGTGCAGACATCCCAAGTAAAAAGCCGTTCACGCTAACGTGAATGCAATCCTAGTTAATATAGGTCGAAATGTATCAAGTACGTTGTCTAAAAATCAAATGTATATAATCCTATTATAGTTAGTCATTCGTGACTATAGGTTCGGGCTATCATAATTTAAGAGGTCATGTCATGACGTACGAGGATATAGGACACTTTAAATCGTAAATCTAACAACATCGTCAATACGCCATTCGAAGAAAGTCATTTTGAAATTCCCTAGTAATATAGTACTTCGATAAACTAATAACATATATATTTATATAGCTATATCACCATTATCGTTTACGTGACTCGTATTTATAAAGTAAAAAACGTTTATAATTAGCCTTTAGCAAAAAAAATGACATAACTTTGTCATCTTTATGCAGTTTCTCGCGGGTTCTTACGCCAATGCTTTGTATAAAGGAGGAGTGATTCATAAAATCATATTTTTAGGTTTTGAGGATTCTGTGATGATAGTGTTTTTCTGTTCATAACAGCTATAAAAATCGGTTTTTATACTTTTAATTAAGTAAAACCGTTTTAGCGTATCTTATTGTTATAGCTCTGTTTTTTTGCGATTCTTTGAAACATCGTTCTCATAATTTGAAAGTTTTAGCATATTTTAAGGTTACAAAGTATAATTTCCACTTGAAATAGTAACTTTTTATTAAATTTGTTTATAAAGTTTTAGCGTCGAAAACTCGATTAAACTAGTGTATCTTCTTCGTTATTAATCCGTTTCGAGGTGTTTTTATATCTATATTTGGAATCATTATGTGATTTTATCTTGATAAACATAAAAGGGGTGTTCCAAAATCGAACCAAACAGAAAAGTTAGAGGTTTTGTGATTTTGACATGTTTTTTTTTCTTGATTTTTGTACCATTAAGCTTCAACACCTTATTACAACTACTTCACAACATTTCTATCTTATGTTTTACATATATAAAGTCCATTAGATCATGCTTTGCTCAAGTGTGTTCAAGATAACAAGTTTAACTACCATTTTCACTTGTAACTCATAAGTTAACATTAGAAACCCTAATTTGCTCATAAACATGTTCATACTTAACCAACATGTTAGAACACTTATACATCCCTTTTAACATGATATTACCATTCATATGACATGTAAATAAGTTCATAAAACATTAATCATAAGTAAATATCCATTTTACATATTCAAAAGTACCCTAAATGGTGATTTAGCTAAATATAACATATGAACACATAAAATCTTAGTTATGAAAAGATAAAGGTTTGAAGAGGACCTTATGATGAACAATGATGATAGAAAACACAATCTAAACCCTTGTTTAGATTAAAAACCAAAGCTAGCACACTTGAAAACCCTAATTTCCTTTGAAAACCCTAATTTCCTTTTCTTGCTTCCTTGCTTGCAAATGCTTAACCAAGTCTTGGATCCTTCTTAGAATACCTTAAATATGATGTGTGTATGCTTGTATAATGATAGAAAATCAAACTATGGATTTGTTTTGGTTAGGTTTTTGAGCCGTGGGTTGTAGAGAGGAGGAAGAGAGAGTTTTGTGATTTTTCTAGTAATGAAGTGAAGTGTATAAGTCCCTAGCTCACATATGCATGCATATATATACTACTTGGAAGATATTATGAAGATATTTGATGTCTAGTGGAAGTATGCAAGGTGGAAAGACTTGGAAAGAAAGTTGAAGCTTATCTTGGATAAGTTTGGCTAGTCATGAGTTCAAGTGGATGCAAGATGCATGTATGGAGATATTTGTGAACTTATTGGTCTTATCTTGGCTTATCCTAGTCACTTATACACGAAATTATGCTTGTGTATAAGTTAGGATATGTTTTGATCTTTTATATAATGAATACTTGCATTATATTAAGTATAATGTAGGATAGACTTAATAAAATGTATAACTTGCACATGGTAGAGTTTGATTTGAATTCTTTCATGAAGAATATGTATAATGTGATAAATACTTGAAGTTTTAAATAAACTTTAAGTATTGGGTACAAATTTTGGGTATTTGATGAAGCGTAGATAAGTTAACGTGCTTCCGGGTAGGCCTAAACGTACTTTATCGCGAAACGTAAACACTTAACGTAACCAATAAAAATAAAATGTGCAATGATAATAATTATCCTCTAAATAATCATATAACACTTGCTTGATGTAAACATTTAATTGTTTAATGCCCGTTTACATTGAATGATCATTTTTAGTTTACGCGATTTAGCTTAACGATTACGATTTAAAAGCAAACGCGTAAAACCCTAAAAATAAATTGTGAATTACATAACGTCGTACAATGACCTAAAACACGAGGTGTTATACATATATCTTTCATAACTTTGTGTTTCCATATATATTAGTTTTATACTAGCAGCATTACTACATCTAAACGCCTTATGATTTTGTCTTGCAAGGTGAAATCTGCTAAAGCTAAATGGCGCGTTCCAAGTGTGTTTTTCTGCATACAATGGGACGAGGTGGATACGCACATGTGAAAGAGAAAATGGTAAGATTACACATTTGCACATTTGCATTTCATAGCATCATTCGTTTATATCGTTTATATCGATTGAAAAAAAAAGAAATTGAACAAGATGAAGAACCCA
>BQNB010030984.1:0-42509 GCA_026074375.1 Tanacetum coccineum
TTCCAATCCTCAATGACTGGAGGTCTAAAGCTGTTCTTTTTAACAGTTTTAGGTTCTACTGCATCACCATTATTTTTTACATCAGCAAACTCATGATTTGACTCAACTTTCTTACCATTACTAGGTGTAACAATAGTAATAACATCCATATTCTCACTTTTAACTATTTCATCCATAAATGTTAGATCATGTTTGAAGGGAATGAAGTTCCCTGTATAAGGTGGGGGAACTGCATGATATCCCTTATCAGATCTAGACTTATTATTCTCTTGATTTTCTAATATCTTAGATGAATTCACAAAGCTTTTTACTGCAGGAGAAGCTGCATTATATCCTAGTACAGTTTTAAACTTGTCAATAACTTGACTTTCTAGCAAATTATTCAAAGATTTAGATGAATTTTGAAACTTCTCTAATGTTAGTTTTAACTCATCTCTCTCTTTTTCTGCTTTTTCCAATTTCTTTTTGTTTTCAACTAAAGCATTATCTTTTAGTTTAACTTCAATATTTAAAACATTAATGCTCTCTTCAAACACAACCTCATTTTTCTTATAGTGAGCTAGTCTAGCTTCTACTGATTCTAAACTTGCTTTATAAGATACTAAATTAAATTGATACTTTTTGTAATCTAAAGACAAACTATCATATTGTTCTTTGAGAGTAGCATAAGCTTTTACACATGATTTAGAACAAGAATCTACCTCAGAATCTGAATGGAAGGATATTCCTGACAGGCCACCCCCCCCGGGATGAATGTGCGACTTCTCAATTCAAAGTTTGTAGGATGCTCTTCTTTAGCTTGGTAGCTCCAGTCATACCCTCCAATTCTATCTTGAGCAACCAAGGCATTTTTAGTGGGAGTTTTCACTGTCATAGTTCTTCTATTATTCTCTCTTCCTCTGTTTTCCTAATTTCTAGGAGCTTTACATTCTCTTGCAAAGTGACCATATTTATGACAATTATAGCACTCCACTTTAGACCTGTCAAATCCAACTCTTTAACCATTTACATCCAACTTCCTGCATGTCCTCTGGATGAATCTCCTAGCTCTAATTTTCAGCATGGCTATTTCCCATTGTAAATCCATTTCTTCTAAGTCATCAGGATCAATTTGTTCTAGATCCTCTCTTGCAAGTTGAGGAGAGTTTGGCTGACTAACTAGGAAAGCACAGATCACAGCATCACTAAGGTTATCTCCAGATGCAGGATTACATTGAGTATGAGCAGCACTAACTCCATAAGCAGTGTTATCTGCTTCATTTGTGATGCTATTGCTATTAGTGTTGTCGAAGGGCACAAAAGCCACATTTTGTGGATTTTGACTTATACTTAATGATCCTGCATGTTCAGGTTCATATATGTTCAATTTGTTGTACAAGTCATCCAAACTGATGGTTTCTATTTCCTCTTTGTTCCTCTAGGTCTTCCATTTAGATGGAAGACTTCTCAACAGTTTTAAGTTCATGTCCTCTTGTGTAATAACTTCGCCTTGAATCTCCAACTGACTAATAAGTTTTTGCAACCTATCAAAAGTTTGATCCATTGTCTCTGAACTTAATCCTGCAAAGTTCTCATATTGTTGCTTGAGTAGAGTTCTCTGAACTTTCTTGGATTCCTTATTTCCTCCATATCTCTTCTCTATGGCTTCCATGAGCAATTTTGCATCTTTATATGAATGGAACTTCAGTTGATCCTTATTTGGGAGTGCCATCAACAGAGTTCCTCTAGCTTTCATCTCATTCCTCCTGTCCTGCTTTTCTTCTACAGTAGTAGGTTCATATTCCTGCTCAGTTTCTCCAACAGTTCTCTTCAGCACTTTGTTACCATTTAGAATTACTTCCCAAAGGGAGTAATCAGTCATAAGAAAGTATTATTCTATCCTCATTAACCAGAGATCATATTCTCCTGGGTTAAGGATAGGAAGTCTTGCAGTCAGAGTTGTAGAAGTAGTTCCTGCCTCCATTTTATCACAGAGAATTAGATCTAGTATGAGTTGTTTGTTTCTTCTTATTCAAAGCTTCACAACAAGCTCCGATACCACTTGTTGATCCCAATGAACAAATCTTGAACTCGTTAACTTGATGTAAGGTTTAGTATTCTTAGATAAATCCAAAGACACTAAGATTGAAACTTTGAGTGTATTATATAAACTATGCAGAATCTAGTTTATACCACTAAGAAGAATAACAGTAAGATATATTTGACACAGAGATATAATCAAAACAATAAGCTCCAATATATTAATACAAACACTCTTTGACATTGTTAGGGTTTACAACCTTGAAGCTATGAAAAACTATGAAAGACTGACTATAATGTGATGTCTTTCTAACTATGCCGTAGGGTTCCTTTTATACAATAAGGAAACCCTAATGGGCTTACAAAAACGCGTATAATGATAATGCATATCTATTCCTAATTTAACTCATGCATATCATAATAGCAGTACTAACTATATAAGACTAGCAGCACTAACTATTAACTAATAGTATTAACTATACTGGCAGTACTAACTAATATAACTAACAGCACTAACAACTTAGACTGTTTTCACAATTCTTCATCAGCAGCACTAACCATCACCAGCAGTATCAAGTTGAATCAGCAACACTAAGTTGTAGAAGTCCATAATTCCCAACACAGATATCCACGTTAACAATGTCTGTGTATCAATATCCACGTTAACAATGTCTATTTTTGATGGAGTTGTACGTCGACATCAAATGAATATAATGCAAGTGATTGCCGTGTATCTAATTGTTTTCATTGTAGGACTATCTCTAAAGAAAAGATTGCTACGTTTTTTTTGGTTTTTATCTTCTTAAAATATTTTCCAAATTTATCTCAAAAGAAATTTTTTAATTAGGTTAAAGATAAATTTGTAATTATCTAAAAAAAAGATTCCTACGTTTTTTTTAAATCTTCTTAAAATATTTTCTAAATTTATCTCAAAAGATAATTTTTTAAGCATGACACATTTGTTTTTATTTATCAATCACAACTTGTGGAGTGATCCACTGGTTGAGGTGCTTATTTGTAATAGCAGAACCCATGGTTCGAATCTTGCCATGGACTTAATTTTTAAAAAAATCCAGAATTTCAAAAAATTATAATGACATGGCATTCGTGATGACATGGATTTATGACATGGCTTTAATTTGTGATGACATGGCTTTATGAGTTAAAATTTATAAAACGAAATTTATTATGCAAAAAAAATTAAACACATGGATTGCATGATGATGTGGATTTATGACGTGGCATTATAGGATGCCATATGTTGAACTTATTGGGATGCAGTTGGGAATTATATGTGGCATACTCACTCTTATATATATATTATATTATATATTATATATATATATTTATATATATATATTATTATATATATATATATATTCTTCGTACATGAATTCTTACTGTCTTTCTCCTGTTAATTATGTTCTTAAGTGTCATATTACAATTCCCCCATAACAAGAATTCATGAAGCACAAGCCCCATCAAAGTTTCTTCTACATTTTTAGTAATTCAGGCTCTTTTTGGACGTGAGGAGGAAGAACCGGCTTCATCATCGTGCGTTCCAATAAACTACACTCAAAACATCATCAAAATAAGCAAATATTTAGAATGATTCTTCTACATCAAAGTTTCTTCTACATTTCTGGGTTTTTATAGAATTTTCTTACATAAAACTTATCCTTTATATAATTTTTAACTAAGTTTTTTTTCTTTTAAAACACGTTCTAATAAGCCTAAGTTAAATATGGAAAATATACTATTTTATTTGTTTCACGCTCAAAAGTACAGTGCGACATACTTTTGAGAAAAAGTTTTCTCACCTACTGTACAATAGTAGAATTTTGATAATAACATATAATTTCACTAAATATTTCATACTTAATTTTACTGATAATAATATCAAAGATTACATAGCTTTAATTTAAACATAAACTTTAAACATAAAAAGGTAAAATTTGAGGGAGTACGAAAAGTGCTCCTTTATTTCAATCATAGTGATTTTTTTATTATGGGAACCAGTTAGGTGAAATCACATCACTCAACTTATGATACTTTGATAGTTTCCATTTTGTTGGCTCGGTTTGAAACCTTGATCATACATATTTCCATAGGGGTCTCTTAATCTAATTTCAGCATGCCACTATCCATCCCCTTCTTATTTCTTACAGAAATTCCCTTCATAATCTGTTTCCATTCCATATGTTGTAATGGTACAGGCAAATATCTAAGGAAACCTACAGCTTTCTTCCATACATAAATTTTTCTGAACGGGTTTAGGACTTCCTGCAGTGCTAAAGCTCGGTCCATCAGATCGTTTTTAGATATTTAGCAGGTTTTGGTCCATACATTGGTGTTCCAAAACTGTTCCTTTAGATGCCATAGTCTTCTTCATCATCATTGTCACTCTCTTCAGTGTTCAGACTGGTCTTAGCTGCACGGAATGTCTGATGGCAGACTCCATCAAAAGTGGATGTAATCCTATCTTTGTTATTTAGTATGCTACCATAAGTATATAGAAATCCTCTACCAACAAGTATGGGTGTGTCTCTATCAATAGGCATATCTAGGATGAGAAATTTTGCAATGATAGTGGTAACTCCCACTTGGCACAAAACATCCTTCAGAACTCCTATAGGTTCTGCTTTTGAATGTTTTAGTATGGTAATTCCTCGGTTGACTTTTTTGACCTCTTCTCTACCTAGTTTCGCGTAGGTTCAGTAAGGCATGACATTTATGTCTGAACTGGGGTCTGCTAAGGCATTAAGGTTGATTTTAGCTTCCAGTCGGATCAGGATAACAAATGCTCCAGGATCATCTTTTTCCTTTAATGCTTCTCCTTTGACCTGCTTTATAGCCTCTTCTTCTTCTTTCTTAATTTCTCCATCTAGGTTAATCTTATCCATAACAATTCCATCTAGTATCTTCTTGTACTTTTCACTATATTGTAACACCCCCCAAATTGGGTCGTAGCGGAATAATGTCCGGGAACGTTACTTCATGAGTACCTTTGCATAAGATGTGAGAGAACGACCTCTAAATGTGACGTTTGAAAAGTAATCTTGTAAAGTTTGGACTTCAATGGACATCATTTATGTCAAGCATCTAATTTACCTGAGAAAAACATGCTCAAAAGTGTAAACATAAAGTTGGTGAGTTTATAGATTTTTATAAATGTAAATCACAAAAACTATATATACAAATTTACCGTGTTACAAGTCCCACCTATACAAGACTTGCAAAGCATAAACTCAAATATATAGGTTTTATTAAAATGCGTGTAAACACGAACCACCCAAAAATGCGTTTGTTAAAATGTTGGAATCAAAGACTTGTATAAAAGTTAGACCGCAATTGATTAAAGAGTACGATAATTGTAATGAACGCAATATTCCAAAATGTTTCAAGTATGTATTGCCTAGTATGCAACATAAGGTGTGATTACAATTATACCCTTAAGTTTATGAAACTGTGACGTAGACTTAGCAGTATGCCACTTTATTCAAGGCATGGTAAGATTCATGAGTATGTTGTGCTGGCTCTGAGGCTCAAAGCCAGTTGTGATCCGACATGGTATAAGTTCATTAGTTCGATCTTAAAATAATAAGAGCTAATCACCCGAATAGGGGTTGTCAATCCCTAATAGATCTATTTTATAACATTCGCGCTTACCCTCCGAGTAATTAACAGTTCATGCAACCTAAGCTAATCCGTAATAATTCGAGTAAAAGTAAATTTGTTGCCTCCATAGTGAAAACAAGTATTGTATCCCATTGTGAGATATGAAAATGAGTATGTAAACGAGTTTGTAATCAACCATGTAAATGAGTTTGTAAACGTTCATGTAACCTAGTTTGTAATCAATCATGTAAATGAGTTTGTAAACATTCATGTAAACGAGTATGTAAATGAGTTACGAAACCAAGTATGTAGAAGAGTATGTAAAAGAGATTATAAATGAATATGTAAACATGTTGTAACGAGCATGTATTCTCCCCCGATATTTTTAAAGTAAATGTAAAATAAGTGAAAGAGGGGCTATAAACTCACCCCTAGTGAAAGTAGTGATTATCGCAAGATCAACAAAGTAATCGTCGTAAATGGTCCGGAATGCAACCTAATTAATTATAGGCCGTATAGGTATAATGTACTTAATATAAATACAATACCACATGTTATATAGTTACACCACCACCTAATAGTTTTTGTTTAATTTAAAAAGTCGAAACAATATTTAAATCGTACTTATTGAATAAATGTCCAAGTATTTGTATCCGTAAAGAAAGTATTATTGTTGTCCAACACTTGATTATTTGTTAATAATACTCGATTTAGTATTTTCATTGTTTATATAATGATATTATTATAATGGTTTTTAATTGTTTTTACTAAAATATTATTTATAAAGTTAAAATTCGTATATAAATCATTATATGATATGGTTCGGATCAATATCTCTTAACATTTTTATGCCCAAACGGACTAGAAAACACGCGATAAACCATATTTTTAGTTTTTCTACAGTTTGATTTTAGTTTTTATAAAAAATTACAGAAAAATTATTTATAAAAATAAATTAGTTTTATACTTTCTATTTATCTGAAATCTTTAAAAACTCATAACTTGCTTATTTTAGCTCCATTTCACGTGTTCTTTATATGTATGAAATCATGACGAAATAATCTATTTAAATTAATAATGGTCACTGGTATTTATTAAAATTTAGATACACAGTAAATCAAAACAGTTTATAAAAATATTTTTATAACTTTAAATCTCATAAAACTCATAACTCCTTCGTTTTAATTTCGTTTTTAGTGTTCTTTATATCTACGTAATCATACTGAGATGCTCTATCATGATAAAATATTTGTACATTTTCTCAGATGTGTAACAGTAATCATTTTTATAAAATAACTTTTATAAAAATACTTTTATATATTTAATTATCGTAAACTTGTAAATAGCATAACTTCTTTGTTATAGATCGATTTTTCGAGTTCTTTATATGCTTACAATCCTCATAATATGTACTATCATATAATAATACTTCCACAATTATATAATTTCGCAAATCATATAGTAAGGGAAATACAGATCATATGTTATACACATGTGTATAAATATGTTTTTATAAATTTGTAGAGTTTGTTTAAAACTCCTTAGATCATTTATAACTCGAGATTGTTTAGATCTCATATAGGATTAACAATAACAAAGTTCATAGAATATGTATAGCGGAATTAACATAAGAACAATGTAATTGTAACAAGGTTTTTCTTCATTATCATTCATTCCAAGCCCCAATTATACTTGTCATTTGTAAGAAACGGTTTTCTAATCTTTTCAACAGGAAATCGCAGAAAAGATCTCTTGAGGCTGGAACAAAACTCTATTCTCTAGGCATTTTACATAAACCACACGCCTAGAACACACACTTTTTACTAGACGTCTACATCTTTCTGTGCACTCCTAAACCTACACGCCTGATATCTCTTTATATAATAGAGATATCTCAGTTTACAAAGGAATCATAAATATATTAGGAATGTCAATCTTCCTAACTTTAATCTTTATCTTCATCTTGCTAAGGAAGTCTTCATCTTTAGTCCCTCTTGTTTCATTCTTTTGTTTTCTTTTGTTTTACATCATAATCATTATTTTCCCCACAATCTTTCCTCCTATATTGATGATGCACTAAACACATAATTTGTCTTGCACGATCTTTCCCTTTAAGTTGAGAATTAAGATCATAGATCCTCCACTGAATGGTTAAACAAGCTTCCAGAAATTCCCTTAATGCTTGATTTCCTTGTAGAACCTGCTATGCACAACACACATAATAAGCTGCAAATCTACATCTTTGTAATCTTCTTCCCCCTTTTTGATCATTAATCCAGTAGGTTGGTCTTATGGAAGGAACTGGTCACAAATTGTGATGTTTTTATAACTATCAAACCGTTATAGTGATCACTACTAAATCAGCCTTCCGCAATATCTCAAATTAACCTCCCTGATGACGCATAATAAGAATAATGAATTCAAGACAGTAGAAACTTAAACTAGCAGTAGTAATAAACAACTAGCAGTAGTAATGAAACCTTTCACCTCAAGTGGTGCATGAACATTTCCTAATGGTTAAACACTTTTTCAATTAAGCTTCCCCTGAAACCAATATGGTTAAAACCATCTATCTTATCTTCGCAAATTTTATTGGGCTTTTTGTAATGAATTATCTAACTGGTAGGGAAACTTCCTCAGTATTAACAATACCTTGATGTAGAAAGTAAAATTACCCATAACTTGTGTTTCTTTTTGTGTTGGTTCACTCCTATCCATGTGACTCCAAACTGCATACTAGATGCGTGATGTATAATCGTAGGACAATCTCTTGACAAAATCCTCAACTATATGAGGCACTGAGCATTATAAGAGAAATCACACATTGCTAGATTTTGCAAGTCTTCATCAACACCATATAAAACAAACAAGTTATCTTTAAAAGTGACTAGCCTTTTAAGATATGATAAAACACGTACCCAAGTAATTCCACTTCATCGTCAAATAATTGATAAACATTCATCTCCGTAACCAATTAATTCAAATAATCCCAAAAATTAGCCTTTAAACATTTAAACCAAAATCAATCTGTTAGCTTCCCCTTAAACCAATCAGTAGTAACCAACAGTAGTAACTCCTTCTATTGGCATTATTAAATATACGAGCAACACAAACCTTGGTTTAAGTCCAATAGTAGTAACTTGTAACACCCCCATTTTTACAATATAGCAGCGGAAGCTAATCTGGGGTATTACTTCATGGAAACAACAATCATAATCATAGAAAACGAGCCAAAAGAGACATTTGTTCAAAAGATATGTTATCATTCATTTCAAATCAGAGTTTTACAAAGGCAGGTCCCAAAATCTAGTTACATACAAAGTGAATGATAACAGGTTTTAGCCATCTTCGAGTCCATGCCACTCCGTGCCGTTTGATGTTGATTTTTATACACAATAAAACATACGATATAATACCACAAGATCAATTAAGAAAATTCCCTAAGGAAAATTCGAAATAATCCGATGAGACCGAAGTATAGTTAAGAATATTCATAGAGGAAAAAGCATCCTCAAGATCGGAAGTAGAGTGGTTGGGAGAAGACATCGTTCTGTTAACAACCTAGTTGTAAATAACATAAGTTATTTATGGTATAATATAGTATAATAGTTATGTATCTTTACATACTGATCCGGAATGTAGTGGCACGGAGGACTTTGATGGCTAGAAAAGAAATGTGGTTATAGTTAAGGTTTTGACCTTGTTCTCTATAACCATGGCGCTGATACCAATCTGTAACACCCCCATTTTTACAATATAGCAGCGGAAGCTAATCTGGGGTATTACTTCATGGAAACAACAATCATAATCATAGAAAACGACCCAAAAGAGACATTTGTTCAAAAGATATGTTATCATTCATTTCAAATCAGAGTTTTACAAAGGCAGGTCCCAAAATCTAGTTACATACAATGTGAATGATAACAGGTTTTAGCCATCTTCGAGTCCATGCCACTCCGTGCCGTTTGATGTTGATTTTTATACACAATAAAATATACGATATAATACCACAAGAGCAATTAAGAAAATTCCCTAAGGAAAATTCACTCTTAAAAGATATATATATAATATATAATACGTATATTTAACCGGGAAGTATGATCACCCGGGTCGTTTCCCCAACGACTTGTGAAATTGAAACCTTGCTTTAGCTCGGATTGTGATTTGAATGAGAGAAAAGATATTCTTGAGTTTCTATAACTACTAATTAAAAGCAACAATTAAAATAAACAATTAAAAACTATTAAACAATTAACGGGAGACAAATAAAACGCGACAATTAAGCAAATATACTAAAATTAACTCCTAAAAATGTAAACTAAATTTCTAAACCTAAAATAGGACAAAAGAAAATTTTAAGAAAAAGAAAAACATTTTTTTGATTATTTTTGAATTTTTTATGAATTAAAAACTATTTTAATCTAATTAAATCCTAAAAAATAGCAAATTAAGTACTAAAAATTTAGAAAAATGATTTTTAAACTTAGAAAAGTCTAAAGTAACATAAAAACTCAGAAAACTATTTTTAACTATTTTAAAAATTAAAATCCTATTTTTAAACTTAAATTTAAAAGCTCAAAAATGAAAATTAAAATCTAAAAGTGGTAAAAATGATTTTACTGAATGTAAACCTAAAGCTATTTTTTATAAAACAAAAAACTATTTTTTTGTATTTTTCTAAACCTTTTTCCTATTTTTTATGTATTTTTGAAAATTTAAACCTACGATTAAAAAAAATCTACTTAATGAAAAATTACCAAAAAATCAGAAAAAATCTAAAAAGTAACAAGGTTCAAATGAAAAATGAAAGGATAAGCACAACTTATCAAATAAGCTGTGAAAACAGCTTATTATGCTACGGCTTTTTAATGAAAAAGGAAATGAAAACGACTACAAGTATTAAATGTGGGAAAAGGTGAATGGATGAGCTATTGTAGCAAAGTGTTAAGACGTATGGTTGTTGAGTGTGAGGTCGTGGGTTCGAGGTTGGCAGACACCCCTTTTTGCTATTTTTTATTTTTTTTTGAAAATTTTAAAAACCAAAAGCTAAAAACTAAAGATTATAAGTTTTTAAACAACTTTAATTAAGACAACACTAGCTTAAACTCAAAATTAAGCTCAAAAAGAGCTTTTGAAGTTCTTCCTTCAGTAAGAAGGCTTTTAAGCTATATTTAGCTTATTTTGACTAAAAGCTTCGCACAAGCTTCAATATAAGCTAAATTCTAAATCCAAAAACTGTTCTAGATTCCTTGTAATATCTACAAGCTAGAAAGGAAAAGCTGCTTAAGCTAAAAACACATTAAGCTAACTGAAATAGGAGATTAAAAGGCTATACTCAGGAAGAAACTTAAAAAGCTCTAAATCTATTTAAGCTAAAAGACACATTAAGCTATATTAGACTATGAACTTTTGAAAACTTATTAATCAACTATTAAGCTATTAATCTAATTGATGAAACCTAATCCTATAAGCTAGAAATTAAGATTTAAAAGCTAACTTTTGTTACTACTGATTTTGGTGTTTTGATGATTTTTATGAAACTTTAAAGCTAAATGCCCCTAAGAAATAAGCTAGGAAATTAAAATTAAGGCTAGAACTAAATTAAGCTATGTTTTAACTAAGAGTCTACTGAATTTAAAACCTTAGATCCTAACATTATAAGCTAAAATGAAGCTCAAAAGCTCAGCAGTACTAACTGATGTTAGTACTGCTGATGCAAATTGCAATTGGCCAAACCAAATTTGCAGGGTAACCTAGTGAGGTTAAACCTGCACTAAACACTCTTGTTGAGTGTGTACAAACACAAAACAAGCAAGAACCAAACCTTAGATGGCTTGGTTCAAAATTTGCACAAGTGAAAATCAAAAGAAAAATTCCCCTGGTGCAGGAACACTAAAAATAAGCTCAAACTCTTTTAATTTTAAAAACTAACTTGTGAAAACTCTTTTCTAATGTTTTTAAATGAAATCAAAGCTGTCTCAAACAAATTGCACAAAAACCTTTGACTTTTGATAGTCAAATAACCCTTATGCCAAACACTCCTTAATACATTGACAGTTTTGATTAAACTAATGATTTTAAATTCTATTTAACAAAACCTCATTACCAGATAAAAACTATCTTATAATAACCCTAACAAACATAAATCAATAACCCACTTAAGCTAAATCTAAGAATCTAGTCTAAGCTTACTAATTTATTTTTTTTGGTTTTTTATGGATTTTATAACAGCAATGAAAATACTAAGATCTATAATACTTAAACTAAAACAGATGGTTTATAAGCACTAATTAACAAATTAAAACACAAATAAGCAATAAGAAAACAGATAAGCACTTTCTAATAAGCAAATAAGCAAGTAAACTACTATTAAGCTAGATAGATGAAAAGTACTAAAAATTAAAAGATTAATGAATTAAATGAAAGACTTACAATAAGCTTCAGCTTAACAGAAGCTATCAACTCAATTATCAGCTACAAGCTCTAGCTTATCCTATTGGATAAGCTAGTAAAAGTCCTTGGGATTCCTTCCATGATTGAATCCCCTTCCAAAGCTTAAAATCCAATAGATAAGGTGTTTAAACTGATTTATAATGTTTAAGTAGATTAAAAGAACTTATTAACTCTATTATTAGCTTATAGACTAATAAGAGCTTATTCAGTAGCTTATGATCTTTAGCTTGTCATTCAGAGAAAAGTAAGAGCTTATGAGAGTTAACAAAAGAACTTATGACAAAGTGAAGCTATATTTCATTAATAAAAGCTGGTTTACATTACTTGAAAAGAAATTACAAAGGCTTTTAAAGGAAAATAAGCTAAAAATTAGAATTAAGCTAAAATTAAAAACTAACTAACTAAAAGCTACTAAAAACTAGGTCCTTTGTGTGTGTGATAGTGAGGGCTATTTATAGCCTGATGATGAAGATTCTAGGTCTTGCCTTGCTTCTCACGCCCCTTTTAATCTTTCCCATACACTCAATTAATCATTAGAGGATGATTCTTAGCCGTTTGATCAAGTGGTACTCACACGGATAGCCAAGTTGTCATTCCTTTGATGTGACAGCTTGTGCTAGTTTTGTGAGTGCTTAAAGAGCAAAATCCATCATCCTTGTGTGCTTTCCCACATCCACGCGATATTCCTTTGCTAAGTGAGCTAATGAATGCATAGAGATGACTAATTTGACCCTGCCATTATGTTATAGACTCCATGAATTGTCTTCCTTTCCAAAAGCCCTTTGATTTTGACCCAAGGTGAATCGGGGGAGAAAGTGAATAGTAACCATGGCTTCGCGCCCTTTATAACTGTAAAACGGGTAATTCGATTTAAACTTTGGGAGAATGACACAAATGGTCCTTGTCTTTGTGTTATTAAAAGTTGTAGTGTAAAACAACTTTAAGAAAGGGTAATTTAAGTCCCTGGAGTTTAAATAAAAGGGGATTGGGCTTATGATTTTGGGCTTATGGATCCGGGTATGGCCCATTTAGGTTTAGGGACCATTTATGTGTTTTTTTGAAACTTGAGGGACTATTTGGGTAACATTTGGGATTTGTCTTCTAGTGAGTTAACTTTTGTTGACCCATAGTTGACTGAAGTTGACTTCCTTTGACTTTGGCTTTTAATCTTTAGCTCTCTTGTACTCTTCAGTTTCTCGTGTCCGTGTTTGCCTGTTTTTGACAGATTTCTTGTGATTTTTGATATGTCCGTACCTGCACACACAAAACACAAAAACAAGCATATCTTTGCCATTTTTAGTGTATTTTGGGATTAATTGGGTCATTTTAGGTACAAACAGAAAATTTAATTCCAAAAATGAGCCATTTACAACATTAACCAAATCATCTGTGTGTGTTATCCAATATCGAACAATGCTAGCAGTATTAATTCCATTAAGCTCCAAGCAGTACTAACTAACTGCTTTTAATGCTAGCAGTACAAACTTAATAAACCACGACCAATAAGAATAGTAGTAACTGCTTTTCAAACCTAGTAGTACTAAAAATCAAGCAGCAGCATTAAGTGTACAGTTCGAAAACCCAAGCAGTATTAACACTTGAAATTACTACTGGCAGTATTAACTTCTGATGCTGGCAGTATTAACTTTTAATGCTGGCAATATTAACTTTCAAGATTAGCAGCATTAACGCATAGAAGCGGCATTAATAATATTCTTGGCAGTAGTAAATATCAACGAGCAAATATTAATTAACCTTGGCAGCACTAACAATAGACTTGGCAACATTAATAATATACGAGCAGCATAAACTTTCCTTTGCTTGTTGCATACGACACCTTGTAACAGTACAAGTACAACTTCGAGTCCAAACAGTTATAATCAACTCAACAAGCAGCATTAACCCATGAGCCAAGCAACAATAACCTCTCCCTTGACTCATACAGCTCAAACGTATAACAACGTTGTACAAATTTTATTGGCAGTACTCTAACCAATATGTTGCAGTACTAACCATTCACATACCTGCTGTTACTTTTTCTTACGTTTTTGATGCTGCTGCTCCTTTTAAGAATCAAAACATCAACCTTCTCTTGACGTTGCCAACCTGTTGTTTCAATATAATCACATGATCTGGATACCTAGACACTTTTTTAGTCACTAAATCATCACTTTGGAAACCATATACGTAACGAGCAGAATTTGGGTTTTAACTTCCTTTGCTTCATCCCCAAAAACAAACACGAACATTTTTTTTAAAGACAAACTTTTCAAAGTGTCGCAAAAACCCTAAAAATACCAAAAATCGCCATTAAAAAAAAAACACACACACACCACCACACTAGAACAGAAGCATGAACCTTCTTTCCACCAAGAACACGACTTGCAAAACAACCTTGTAACATCCTAGATCGAGAGCCACATGGCTCTGATACCAATTGTGGAAACCAAACATTCCTTAGATCGTTTAAGCTCAGGTTGTTTAGACCTTTATCTAGGATAATATCAATGTTCATAAGTTATAAAAACAAAGCGGAATAAGAACAAAAATATTGAACAAGGTTTTACCAAACATTCTCCACAGCCCCAATATTATTTGATCAAGATAATACGGTTACATCAATGAACTGTAACAGGGATCAAGGAAAACCTTGATTACCTTGAGGCTACACCATCTCTACACTAGACGTCTACATATTGTGCTTTGTGTACACACACTTTTCTAGATGGATACCTAAACCAGACTCCCTGCCTCTCTTTATAAACTAGAGAGGCTAAGGTTTACAATAAAAACCTAGCTTACATATTAAGCTAACCTAATATTACATCTTAAGTCCTTGTTGTTTCTTCTTTCTTCATTGTTGCATATAAGATTTTTTAAGCATCAAATCAGAATTCCCAACAATGACATTAGAATTTATAAAAGCTTTTAAGTAAAAACAGTTTATAAAAGAGAACTATGATTTCATTACTTAAAAAAGAGATTACAATACTTTTGAAAAGGACATTACAATAAGCTAAAAACGGATTTGAATAATATAAGCTACTACAAAAGTTACCTAAATTAAGCTAAAACTTAAAAACTACTAATAATAAAAGCTACTAAAAAAACTAGCAAGTGAGTGTGTGATAGTGAGCTCTATTTATAGGCTGTTGATGAAGATTCTAGGCCTTGCCTTGCTTCCCAAGCTCTTTTCAATCATGACCGTACAATTCTTCAATGATTGGCAAATCATTATAAGCCGTTAGATTACTAGGTAGCTCACACGGATTGCCAGCATGGCAATCCGTGATTGAGACACCTTAGCAACTTTAATGCCTTAGTCAACTAGACCTGCCTCTGGTGGTCTGCTGCCAACAACTCTTTAATCACCCCCTGTCTCCTGTGATTTGCTGACTATAACTCTGAAATCAATGCACGCTGCCCCACTATCGTAGTATGTAATGACATAACATCTGAACATGCATAGTCGCTAGCTTCCATGGATAGTCCCCAAGCCTTACGAGCCATCCTAGCCTCTCTCTCTATCACTACTGCTAAACGACGATGAACAGGCCTATCCCTATACAACAGTTTGACTCGGGCTCTTAGTAGAGACCGGTCATCTTGAGCATCCTCCATCATACCATACATGATGGTAGTCTCCTGCTCAATAGTGGTAGAAAGATTGGTAAACCTCTAATTTACCCCCTCTAGGGTGGTCGATGTAATCTCCTTGATGGATCCTACTAGATCATCCCATGTATCTGTAATGCCATAGTCTAACTCCCTAGACATCGGACGTCCGGGAGCGACATCTACCCTATCGAAAAATCTATAAAGGTCTCCCCTTGCTGCAGAATAAGGGTCTTCCCTCGCTACGACAGGTCCATCCTGCCTAGTAGCACCGGCTGCTAAACTCTCCTCGACCTCATGATTAAGGATGGGAGTAGCAAAATGCAGCCTCTTAGAAAGCGGTAAACAACTCTCAAGAACTTTGATATGAGAAGGGCTATTGGGTGGTGGTGATGGTATAGGTAATGGTGGAGATGGTATCTGGGGAAGTGGTGATGAGTATGGAATAAGGGGTGATGGTGGTGTGGCCGCACACTCATCAGTCTCAAACGGCTCGGTCTCCTCCTCGGATGGGACATGATCAACAGCTGGTAAAGCAACATCTGTATAGTCGGCAGGAGCTAGGTGCTCCTCCTCCTCCTCATCCTCCTCCTCCTCCTCCTCATCATCATCGTCATCATCATCTCTTCTATCAGCAGGATAGTTACCAGGGTCCTCCTCAGGATCCTCCTCATCATCCTCCTCTGGATCCCTCTCTGGATCAGACTCGGGAATATATCCTGGTGAGTCAGCAGTGGGTGAGGTAGCAGCAGGCAACGGCTGCTCCTTGGCTAGAAAGACATCATCCTCGGGTGGTATATACTCCGGGTATACCAGCTCTGGTATATAAGGTAAGTAAACGGGTGAGGGTGGTGCCTGCTCTGGCTCCTTAGGGCCAGGCACGTAGTCCGGTGATGGTGGTCCATCAACTCCTGGTGACCCCATGTCTGAATCATCCTCAACTGGAATGGATACTGATGTGTATGTAACTGTAGAATGCTCAGAATCTGACATGATAATATCTGAAATCAAAAGTAGCTTATATAAGTATGCTAATATAAGACTCTTATCCTTATATACGTAATATCTTATAAACACGTATATCAATCATGAATGCATCTAGTTTAACCAACTAATGCACAATTAGTGTATGTATGTCCCGTGAAAACCCCTTTGTATGAATGCAATGTTTGAAAACGGTTATAGTCCAGCAAAAACATTTGACCTGGTTCTCTATAACCTTGGCTCTTGATACCAATCTGTAACACCCCCAAATTGGGTCGCAACGGAATAAGGGTCCGGGGCGTGTTACTTCTCAGATCACTAGCACAAGATATATATTGAACGATAATTAAAAGTCATTTTAAAACTGATACATTGGATTTAACAAAATGTTTACAAAAGCTCGAAGCTTCACTTGTTTACTTGTTATTATTACAAAGATTTCCAGCCCATAACAGATATACAAAATGTAATGCGACTAAATCTTTAATGCAGGACATCCAAAACATAACCACCAATGTATCCCTTTTGCACCCCGTGCCCTAATGATCTCCTGAAAAACATTGCATTTAAAACGTCAACATAAAGTTGGTGAATTTCATAGGTTTATGTAAATGTATAAGCAGGACCGCAAGACTTTCCCCGTGATAATGCAACAGATGCAGACATCACAAAATGTAATTACGTTTTCCTAAGCTCATGACACCGAAGCTCGACATAAATGAATACAATATATAAATATTGCCTACATTGCCCGTGACGATGTTCAACCCGTAACATCCAAAATCCGACATGATATACGTTCGTTTCCAGTGATAGCTAGTCACCCGAACGGGGAGGTCAATCCCAAATAGATCTATCTATAATCATTCGCGCTCACATTCCAGTAATTGACAGTTCATGATTCATGGGCATAGTGGGTTATCGCTACTTAGGCAAAACGTAATCATGATAAAATGTACACTTGCGTCCAATTTGTAAAACATGCATATGTTTCTCACCCCAAAAACTTGTAAATCAATAATTGTAAAACATGGGGCTATGAACTCACCTTGAGTGAGTAAATTGATAATAAAATATCCCAAATAAAAACGCGTCACGCTAACGCCCGAATGCAACCTAGTTAATATAGGTCGAATCAGTATTCAAGTACGTTGTCTAACAACAACTGTATATAATCCTATATAGTTATCATCGTACTATCGTTCGGGCTATCATAATTTAAGAGGTCATGACATGACGTACGAGGAGTTAGGACACTTTAAATCGTAAATCCAACAACTCGTCAATACGCCATCCGAAGAAGCCTCATTATGAAATTCCCTAGTAATATAGCACTTTGATAACTAATAACATATATATTTCTATATAGCTATATCACCATCTAATCGTTTAAGTGAAATCGTATTTATAAAGTAAAAACGTTTATAATTACGCCTTTAGCAAAAATGACATAACTTTGTCGTTTTAAGTCCGTTTCTCGCGTTTCTTACGCCCACGCTTTCGTATTAAGACGAGTGATCATAAAATCACATTTTTAGGTTTTTGAGATTCTGTGATGAATAGTGTTTTTACTGTTCATAACAGCTATATAATCGTTTTTATACTTTTAATTAACGTAAAACCCGTTTTAGTCGTATCTTATTCGTTATAGCTCCGTTTTTAGTGATTCTTTCGAACACGTTCTCGTAATTGAAAGTTTTATCATATTATTGATGTTTACAAAGTATAAGTTACTGCCATGAATAGTAATTTTTATAAAATTTGTTTTATAAAGTATTTAGCGTCGTAAACTCGTAACTAGTGTATCTTCTTCGTTATTAATCCGTTTTTCGAGTTTCTTATCATTTTGCCTTATGAGATGTACTATATTTATAAAATAGAAGTTTTGAGTTTGGTGATTAAACTGTCTTTTAGCTGATTTTTATACCATGAAGATTCAAACACTGTTTTCAACTACTTTTTTACAACAATTATATCTTATGTCATACATATATTAGATCCATTAGATCATGTTTTGTCCAAGAGTGTCCAAGATAACAAGATTAACATTCTATTTACACCATTTTCACTTGTAACTTATCATGTTAACATTAAAACCCTAATTTGAACATATACATGTTTATACTTAACCAAGTGTGTACAAGAGTTATACTTTCATTTTAACATCATATTAGCATCCATATAACATGTAAATAAGTTCACAAAACATTGATCATAAGTAAAAATCCCTTTCACATATTCAAAAGTATCCTAAATGGTGATTTAGCTAAATAGAACATATGAATACATAAAAATCATAAGTATGAATTGATTAAGCTTTTAAATAACCTTGTATGGATGAGTAGAGACAAGAATAACAATCACACCCTTGTGATTTAAACCCTTAGCTAGAAAACTTAAGGTGAAACCCTAATTTTCCCAAGTAAACCCTAATTTCCTTTTTCTTGCTTCCTTGCTTGCAAATGCTTAACCAAGCCTTGAAACCACCTTAGTAGGTCTTAGATATGATGTATGTATGCTTGTATATGTGGTAGAAAATTTTGTATGGATTGTGTATGAACACAATTTTGAGCCGTGGGGTATGTAGGATAGAAAGGGAGGGTTTTGTTCTTGTTTACACTTTGTAAATGAGAGATGTGTGTTTACTTGCTAGCTAATGCCTTATATAGATGAAAGACTAAGCCAAGGACTCAAGGAAGGTTCCTAGTGCAATTGGTCAAGTGGTTACAAAGGTGTAAGACATGGTTCCCTTGATATTTGTTGTAGCTTGATATTTAGGGCAAGAGTCATGCACTTAGATATTTCTTTGGTCCTATCCCTACAAATCCGGCCACATACTCATATATGGGATGATATTTTGATTATTTTGTGTATTGGGTATAATCGTGGGTATTTGTTTAAGCGTAGTTAGGTTTTGGTGCTTCCGGGAATGCCGAAACGCATTTTATCGCGAAACATAAGCATTTTACGTAACCAATAAAAATAAGATGAACAAAGTTGATAATTATCCTCATAATAATCATTTAACACTTGCTTGATGTAAACGTTTAATCGTTTAATGCCCGTTTACATTGAATGATCATTTTTAGTTTACGCGATTTAGCTTAACGATTATGATTTAAGAGCAAACGCGTAAAACCCTAAAAATAAATTGTGAATTACATAATGTCGTACAATGACCTAAAACACGAGGTGTTATAACCTATGATAATATCCAGCCAATCCTAAGAACGAACGAACCTCAGACGGATTTCTAAGGGCTTTCCAATTCTTAACAGCATCAATCTTACTTGGGTCTACATGAATCCCATTACCATTTATCACATGCCCAAGAAATTGCACTTCTCTTAGCATACAGTTTCTCCTTAGAAAACTTAGCATACAGTTTATCCTTCTTGAGCAGTTCCAAGACTAACCTTAAGTGGTCTACATGCTCCTCACGAGTCTTAGAGTAGATTAAGATATCGTCTATAAACACTATCACAAACTTATTAAGATAAGCCTTACAAACTTTGTTCATCAAATCCATGAATACCGCTGATGTGTTAGTCAGACTAAAGGGCATTACTATAAACTCAAAATGTCAATAACGAGTTCTAAATGCGGTCTTTGGAATGTCATCCTCATGCACTCTCAGCTGATGGTATCCAGACCTAAGATCTATCTTTGAGAAAAAATGCAACCCTTGTAGTTGGTCAAATAGATCATCAATCCTAGGAAGTGGATAACGATTCTTAATAGTCAACTTTTTTAACTCTCTAAAATCAATACACATCCTAAAGGATCCATCCTTTTTATAACGAACAATACCGACGCTCCCCAAGGCGATGAGCTTGGTCGAATGAAACCTTTGTCTTAGAGTTCCTTGAGTTGTCCCGACAACTCCTCCAATTCAGAAGGTGCCAAACGATGGGGAGACTTTACAATAGGCGTTGCTCCAAAGATTAACTCAATTTGAAACTCAATTTGTCGAATAGGTGGCAATCCAGATAGATCATCCAAGAAAATCTTTCACTACTACGATCTCTTCTTGCTTCTGTTCCTTAGTCGTAGCACTCATCAACTGTCTCACTTTCTCTTCCGGTTTCTCTCCTAATACTCTAAGCACCTTATCATCTAGTAGTAGTATCCTCACTACTTTCTCATGACAAATTATCTCAGCCTTATGGTCAGACAACCAATCCATTCCTATGATTACATCAAAACTCCCGCTTCCAAAGGGTATCAAGTTTATATCAAACAGGTGACCTTCTTTTTCAAGTTTTCAACCCTTAATGACCTTATTAATTTCTACTAGCTGCCCGCTTGCAATCTCAATCTCATAACTGAAACCTAATTCAGTGGGCTCTATGTCTAACAGAGGTATAAAGGTAGTAGAAATAAAGCTATAGTTGGCACCAGAGTCAAATAAGGTAGTGGCATAGTGATCGTTTAGAGTAAACGTACCCATCACGATGTTCGGGTCCTGGCAAGCCTCATCTGCTCCCAATATGAATGCCCTACCTCTGGCCTGATTCCATTGGTTCCCATGACCCTGACTCCCATTAACAGGCACTACTTAGTTCTGATGGTTTTCCCCTGGCCTCTAGGCTTGATTCAACCTATGATAAACTGACTTGATATGATCGGTACTACCACACTCGTAACAGGCCCTAGCTACTGGGTTTCTAGCATTGTTGGGGTTCACATTACTAGGTGCCACTTTACAATCCTTAGCAAAATGACCTGGGCGGTTATAGTTGAAGCATGAGTGACAAGGCCCTCCGAGTGCATGGTAGGTGTTGTAGGTGGTACACTTGGGCCAAGTACCCATATTCTCTCTTCCTATAGGGTTTGCGGTTGTAGCAAAAACATTTTCAGTCCTAGTCCTCTTATTATCATCCCTACCATTCTTATCCTTGCTAGGTTACCCCATATTTACTCTTTTCTCAACCTTCTTAATTGATCAATTCCTAACAACCTCATCGGTCAGTGCACCAGAAATCTGCACAGCCTTCTGTATACTCTTTGGCTCCGTTGCTGCCACCATCCCATAGATTTGTGGAGCAAGGCCATACATGTATCTCTCAATCTTCCTACTTTTTAGAGTTACTAAATGTGGAACTAACATGGCCAACTCATGAAACCTATCAGTATATGAAGTATGGCCAGCCCTGACGATGGCGTGATTCCACACCTCAATTTCCAACTTTTGCATCTTATGACTAGGAAAAAACTCTTCTATCATCATAAACTTAAAGTCATTTCATGACATACTAACAGCAACTTCCCGGCTTATCGTGCTGATCTGGGAGTTCCACCACGTTAAAGCCTTACCTACAAATGAACCAGCAATGTATTTCACTTTTTGGTCAATACTACAACCACTCATATCTTGCACGGACTCCATTTTCTCAATCCATCGAGTAAGAACTATAGCACCTCCCTTACCATCATATTCCTTAGGGTTACAAGCTAAGAACTCCTTATATGAATAACCTACCTGGTTGTCATTCACTAACACATTCCTAACATTCTCTTAAAAGTTCTCATTAACCACATTACCATTTTGATTTCCAACATTTCCTTGGTTACCAACCTGAGCTAAAATGGTGGGTAAGAGGTTCTACAATTGTTGGGAAATGATCATCGAGAAGTCGGGTGCTCCTCCCACACCCTTATTGACAAACTCTACATTCCCATTGGCTCACTCTACGCCCCCATTAGCTCATATCCACTGGTCATTCCCTTGACCATTCAATTCGTCAACACTCTCATCATTATATCTCCTAGGTCCTCTACCCCTCCCACCTCTACCAACCCGTTCACCCATTCCCCCTCCCCGTGATTTGGCAATAGGCCAGCCAGCACTTCGGGTCCTCATCCTTGGCGGCATTATCTATACGAGGGAGAATCATGGGCAACGTTAGGTAGGTATGAAGACCAATATATATATATATATATAATATCTTACTATATATATAAATATACACATAATACCACCTTATGGTGTCAATAACAATTTATGTGAATGGTATTACCAAGTACGAGTAAGTTGTGATACTTTTATAACTACATTGGCCATCGTATTTATATCCGCATCCTTTCCCAGTCATACTCAGTATTGAGCTCACACATATCAATGACTGACATAACTAAAGCACCAAACCGCAAACACGCGAAAGCAAGCAAAAGCAGAACACCGCGCACATAGATCCTATATGTCACACCCCGTAAAATTCAGGTTAATATTTTTAAACTTTTCCGATCATTACTTTTGACTTTTATACGTTACGTTTGAATCCGATAGTTTACCGAGAAGTTAAACCGCGTAAATCTGAACAACATCATCGGGCGCGTCCCGACATCGGTTATTAATTAATTTAGGCTTTATATGAGATATTTTAACTTTCCTGAGTGTTTCGTGATTTTTAATCACTTTCGATATTATTTTTAGGGTTTTATCTTTTAAATTGTGTTTTTTGCGTTTTTAACCAAACAGAACTCCGGAAACTCGAAATCTTTTCTTGTAAACTCAAGTTATCGATAATCTTATACCCTAAGTCCAAAAATTTCATGATCATGCTCATGTCCTCACCTCTACCTATGAAATTTTAGCCTATGGACAAGCTTGGACTTGAAATTAAATCATTTATGCTCCACTAACTCAAAATTTAAAAACTTACCATGAATGTGAAGGAAAATGACAACTTTGTTGGTTAGTGACTTGCATGCATGCCATTTCTTACACACTTGGACTATTGTTGGTGAGCCAAGACCAAGCCATGAGCTAAACTTGGAGCCAAAGTTGGCTTGAACTTTTCCCTCTCCCTCCTTGTGGCTAGCTTTGACCGAACCCAAGACCACACACACTCTTGGTGTGTGTTGGTCACATGTGTGCATCTATGAACCTTAAAACCCTAATCTATGTCCTATAAATACTATGTTATATCACAACTAGGGTTCACTTTCATTTCCAAGCCCCAAACAAAAACTCACATCTCTCTTTCTCTCTTTCTTTGCTCACGGCATCAAACCCACACACAAACACATTCATAACTTTTGATTTTCTTCAAGATCCACACATTCTAAGATCATTTCCAAGAGTTTCTAAGGTAGATCCAAGTGTAGGTTCATTGATTTTCAAAGGTTTCTCAAGATTCAAGAGTTAGGGTTTTGAAATTATACTTGGGTTTTCAAGATCTACTATTTTTCTTTCAAGATCTCTTGTGTTCCATCTTGTTCATCATCTTTTGTAAGCAAACCCTAACTACTTTTTGTGATTTACTTATATTTTTCTTTATATGTTCAAGATCCATACATCCATATGTTGTGTTTTAAATTTTGAAAGATTTTAAAGACAAGATTTCATGAATAATGATACTACTTTAGTTTCCTAAGTCAAATATTATGTTCTTGGCGAGATGAGAGTTGATGAGTGTTGCAACAATAGAAATGAAGGGATTAGGTTAGATTTAGGTGTGGTTTTGTGGTGGATTAGTTGTGAACGGAGATTAGGCTAGACTAGGCACTATTGTGAAGTTTGGATGGATTTTGGTTGCGTTTTTGACAAAAAGAGCTTGCTGTCCCAAATTTGTTTTGAGGTTTTGAGCGACCTAAAAATGTTTTCATTAGGCGTAAAAGTAGTTTTTGAAGAGCTTGTTTCGAATAGATAGTTTTTCACATATCGCACTTTAAAATCGGACTTAAAACGGCCAAGTTATAGCCAAATGAAACTTGAAACATTTTTCGGCAAAACCCAATGAATAGTGTGCTGATGTGAATAGTAAAAAGGGTATTCGGACACTTTCGGACATTTTTGGACTTTCTAAAAGTAGTAATTTTTGGATGAATGCCAAGACTTGACGAAAAACTCTATAATTTTATTTAGTCATACTTTACTAAAAAAACTAAAGCACAAACACATATGGATGTCTTTTCTCTTGAAAGTGTGTCGTACAAGTTTCGGTTATATTACGTTTAACTAAGACGCGTCATTTATTTAGGTCGCGTGTAGGACCTTTCACCACTTGCTTAAGGTGAGTTCATAGCCCCACGTTTTTACCGATTTACAAATGCTTTATACTTTGGGGTGAGAAACATTGTTTGCTTTTAAAATTGGACACAAGTTCTTAACGTGAGTTTTACATGTTTATGTGTTGCCTAAGTTGCTTACAAACCACTATTGCCCAAACTATCATGAACCGTTAGTCACCTATGGCCAATTGGATTGGTTAAGTGAGTGTGAATGCGTAAATAGATCTATTGGGACTAATTATCCCTATATGCTTTGGTTCCACTTAACGAAGAACAAACGGATATATGTCATGTCGATTGTGCGTTGTGGTGGTCTTTGGTTTGGGACACCAGTTAAGGGCAGGAATACTATGTGGCATGATATGATATGCCCTACTTTATTAGCATCGGTGTCATGAGCTTAGCGTAAAAGTAAATACTTTTATGTGATGTTGTATCTGTTATAGTAGTCGCATGCGTTTTGAAATCTTGAGGTCCACTCTTGTATTAACTTAAACCTATGAATTCACTAACATTATGTTGACGTTTTAAACATGTTTTCTCAGGTGCTTAGCTTGGCTTGATTCTTGATGCTAAATGGAGTCTATGTGCTATGTGACTTCGCCAATTTCAAGACTTATCTATTTTCATACTCGTTGTCATTGTCAAACTTTGTTATGCTTCCGCTACATTTAACTCTCTTATGACCGGTTGTAAAATTTAAATTAATTTTCTTTATGCAACGAGTACAACTATTCTTCAAACGTCCATGATTAGTGGTCGTTCTTTATTGCTTTGTGTTCGGATTGTTATGACGTCACGCCCTCGGACACGTATTCCGTCCAGGCCCCGTCTGGGGGTGTGACAGATTGGTAATCAGAGCCAAGGTTATAGAGAACCAGGTAGTTATACTAGGTCTGGTCTATAACCAGTATGTGATCCTATGTGCCTCTATCTGTGCTTACGTGTTGTCTATCCTTGCTATACATATATATAAGATTTCTATATATACTTGAGACTATTATATATTGCCATATTTACCTTGCCATTCATTTCATCGTTTCTTTATGCCTTGCATGGTTTCATATAAAGGAGATTTATATAAACTTTTGCTTGTGCAGATCATGGCAGCTTCAGCTATTGCTATTTCTTCTGATTCTTCGGATGAGAGTGTGGGATCACCGCCCTCTCGGGTTATTCTTTTTGGTGATATTCCTACTGTTATTCCTTCTACTTCTGTGGTTGCTCCAGAGACTTCTACTATTGCTCCTGTTATTTCATCTGCCGCTCCTGTGGTTGAGACGACTCTTGTCGCTTCACCCACTGGATTGTGTGGCTTGGTTCCCTATTCGGGTTCCGATTCTGATTCACCAGATGAGATGTCTTCACCAGAGCACATTTCCCCGCTACCAGCTATTTCACCATTCTTATGCATCGATTCTTCTGAGGCTCCTGATTCTTCTGATGGACCACCATCGCAGGACCCTTATATTGCTACCGTTGCTCATTGAAGGAGTAGGGTAACAACACGTCCATCATCATCATCTGAGTTTCCTATTGCTCCTATTATTTCCCCGCCCGGGATCCGTCGATGGTCAGCGATTCTTATCCGACCCGGGGAGGCTATTCCTTTTGGTCGACCTTACCGCATCCATCTTAATGGGTCGCGTAAGTTGTTGACTGTGAGGAAGAGAGTTGGAACTATTCTTGCTCGTAGATTAGCATCGAGGCATGTATCACCTCGTTATTCAGACCATCGCTCATCTTCTTCTAGTTCATCTTCGGATTCTTCGCCAGTTCATTCTTCGGGTTTGGATGTACCAGATCAGGCTCATTCTGGATCTTCGACTAGAGATGTATCACCTAGATTGGGTTACCGTCCGAGGAGAGCACCACGACGTAGTGAGGCATTTCGTCATTGGTGTGCTGCTCCATTATCTACTTTGTATCCACCTACTACATCAGAGTCATCATCAGGAGATTTATCAGAGAGACCCCTGCATTCATCTTCACATTCTGCTAGACCATCTCGCAAGAGATGTAGATCCCCGATTGATTTTGTACCATCATCTACACCAGTTATGGGATCATTAGCTCCTACCCATGCTGATCTCTTACCACCTCGTAAGAGGTTCAGAGATTCATATTCGTCTGAGGCTGACATAGAGGATGATACCGAGATTGATCCTATAGAGACTGAAGTTGATATGAAGTTGGGTATTGGTGATGGGAATGATGTTAGAGATCATGTTGAGATTGACCCTAGGGATTTCAGGGATGACACCGAGGGATATGAGGTTGACACCAGTGCTGGAGACACGGTTGAGGTAGGTATCGACCCGATGTCGGCACCGATAGTTGAGGAGGAGATTGTAGAGCCAGCTAGAGAGGATTCTTCTGATTCATCTGGCACTAGGGATGGCATTGTTAGGTCCTTCAAGGATATGCCAATTGACTTGGATGATGATGTGCGTGACTTTTACCATCACATGTTTGAGGTTCGTATTGATAGGATTGTCGGGATTGAGACTGCTCAGAAACGGTTAGAGGCTGATCAGTTGATAGCTAGGGAATAGAGAGTTAGTATGATCGAGAGGATTGAAAGCTTAAGGTTGGATAACCTTAAGGTTTGTGCTATGTTGGATATCGAGAGGGATCGTGTGAACAATCTTCGTCTTCACATGTCTATTTCACAGGAGGAGTTTTGTCAGGTTCGTAGGGATCGCGATGATACTCAGGGGAGACTTAAGAGGTTGGAGTCATATGTTGAGAGACGTTTGGGTTTTCGTCCTTAGACTAGTTGTACCATGATCATGTGGGACACTAGACTGATGGTTAGGTCTAGGTATTAGCAGTAGAAATAATTGTGGATCATGTACCTAGTTTGGAAATGGTTGTAACCGAATTATGCTTTTATTCATGAAATGAAAAGCTTGTTTTGATTCTCTCGCTTTTTTATCTATATTGTTATTTATACGTTCTGGCAATCATGTTGTAATTATATTTTATTTCATAGCATGTATTAAATTATCATTATCAAATGATAGTGTATTCATTTCAAAATCTCACCATGGGTTGTGTCTTGTGATGTAGAAAAATGACTATCACTCGCTCTGGTATGACCCCTGAAGTAATCAAAGAACTAGTTAACCGACGTGTGGAAGAAGCGTTGGCTGCTCATGAGGCGACCCGTGCCGCCAATGCTCTCGAGACTAAAAACCAAAGCCAAAATGGCAGTGATGGCGACAATGGAAATGGTGGAAATGGAAATGGTAGAAATGAGATTCCAGATGAGAATGGTAGAGGTGATAGACCTGTTGCTAGAGAATGCACCTACCAGGACTTCATGAAGTGTCAACCACTCAACTTTAAGGGAACGAAATGAGTTGTAGGATTAATAAGGTGGTTTGAGAAAATGGAAAGTGTTCCATATCAGCAACTGCCCAGAGAAGTCCCAAGTTAAGTATGCTACTTGCACCCCGTTGGACAATGCACTAACTTGGTGGAACTCACATAAGAGGACTATTGGGACTGAGGCTGCATTTTCCATGTCATGGAGATAGCTCATGAAGCTAATGACTAAAGTGTACTGCCTAAGGAATGAGATTCAGAAAAGGGAAACTGAACTGTGGAACTTAACCATAAAGAACAATGATTTGACTGCTTATACTCAGAGATTTCAAGAGTTGACCATGATGTGTACCAAAATGGTCCCCGAGGAGGAAGTTCGGGTGGAGAAATTCATTGGAGGTCTTCCTGATAATATCCAAGGAAATGTAATTGCTGCAGAACCCACAAGACTACAAGATGCTGTTCGAATTGCCAATAACTTGATGGATCAAAAGTTGAAGGGCTGTGCTGTAAGAAATGCAAAGAATAAGAAGAGATTGAACAACAACTATAGAAACAACCATGGGCAACAACCGCCCAACAAACGACAGAATATTGGAGGTCAGAATGTTACTAGAGCCTATATGGCTGGTAACAATGAGAAGAATGGTTATGAAGGAACACTTCCTTTCTGCAATAGGTGTAAGCTACACCACAAAGGACCGTGTACTACTAAGTGTCATAACTGTAAGAGGATTAGACATCTGGCCAGGGATTGCAGATCTGTTGTGACTGTACCTACTCAAGGAACTCCAGGGCCGAATCAGGGAGTTATTATGTGTTTTGAGTGAGTGCACAAGGACATTACCGGAAGGATTGTCCCAAAGTCAAGAACTAAAAACCGTGGGAACAAAGCAAGAGTTCCTGATGCAAGAGGCAAAGCATATGTCCTAGGAGGAGGTGACGCTAACCCAGGTTCCAACACTGTCACGGGTATGTTCCTTCTCAACGATCATCATGCTTATATGTTATTTGATTCGGGTGCCGATAGAAGTTTCGTATCAAATACTTTTAGTGCATTGCTAGATATCATTCCCTCTGCCTTAGACGTTAGTTACGCTGTCGAGCTAGCTGATGGGAGAACTTCTGAAACCAACACTGTGCTTAGAGGCTGTACATTAGGATTGTTAGGATGTCCATTTAATATCGACCTGATGCCCATAGATTTGGGTAGTTTCAACGTTATCATCGGCATGGATTGGTTAGCAAAGAATCATGCAGTGATTGTTTGTGACGAGAAGATAGTTTTGCATAAATAAACTTACCAAACACGATTCTGAGTCATTATAAAAAAAGAGACACACACCCTCAAACACAAAACCACCGAGTTTCTCATAAAAACAAAGGAAAAGTTTAAAAATTAATCCATTAACCTTCTAATCATGCCTAGGGTATGTTGATTTCATTCCTTAGACTTGTTTATCATTAATTTGTTTAATTTCTTGATTATTAGGGTTGAGTATAATTAGATTAGGAAAACCTTAATCCATGTTTTATTTGAGCAATTAACCCTTAGAATTATGATAACTAGGAGTTGTTAAACTCATGCATGCTTGATATTTGATTAAAACTAAAAGTGCATTGTTTATATTATGATTTATTATTAAAATTATTATTGGAAAATGATAAAAAAAAATTAGGAACTATTATTTTCAGCCCATGAAGTACGCCAGTTTTGCCCCAAAACCGCCACACTTTGCCTTTTTCCCAAAAGTACCCTGCACTTCAGGGAATGTGCGCCACACTTTTTCTATACCAGAAGATACAGAAAATTTCCTAAAACTACAAAACACTCACCAATCGTACCAAATCATTTCTAACACAACTATAACTTTATTGTTGATTGTTTTTTATGTGTAGACTATGGGAAAAAACAATGACGAGGCCGGATCATCACAATCCAAACGCTCAAGACATGAAACTATGGAAGAGGTATTGCTTCCACAAGTTCACCATGAGTTCTTGTTGTGGGAAGGATGTAACAGAGATGCAAAATCTAGGTACAACACTAGATTGGCCCAATTGCTTCCCAGACACATTTACTCGCCTTGTATCGTACACTGGGACGCGCTAAACCAAATGGATTATGATGGAGAAATTGATGACATGTTAAGAATTAGGGTGCGTGAAGCTGAATCGGATGAAGAGATATTTACTTTGGTGGCTTGGATTAGAGATTTTAATATCAATGAGCTAATTTATGCGGAACTTTGCCATGAGTTTTATTCTACCTATGAGTTTGATGAAGTGTGTGCTGATGATGAGTTGCAAACTAAGAAGATCATCAAGTTTAGACTTGGTGGACGTGGTCACAATTTAACCTTGTTGGAGTTTGCTCGAAGGTTGGGACTGTATCAAGCAGTTGAGCTAGGGGAAGATGGTTTTAATGTTTACTTTGAAGGAGGTTTACGTAATGATAATAATTTTAATGCTCAGGATTATTGGTTAAGCATTAGTCGAGATGATAACCTTGGTTTGTCTAGGAGTCATACTTCTACTATCAGGAGACCAATTTTGAGGGTGATCCACAAAATGATCACTTATGGTTTGTGTCAAAGGACGACTGTGTATGATAAGGTGCAAAAGAATGATTTATGGCTCTTAAGTATGTTTGATGCTAGACACCAAAATGGGTATGAAAATGTAGCTTGGGTGATTGCAAAATGGATGAAGAGGAAAGGAGCTGGGACTCAGAAAGAGAGTCAAATTTGTGGTGGTTAGTTTATTTCAAAGCTTGATAGGAAATGTAGGGTGTTGACTGAGGATGTGGCGAGGAGCTTAAGTGCTCCGGTTTACTGTAGGTATTTGGATTCAACTACACTTAGAGATTTGATCGACTCTGATGGTAAACTTATTCCAGAAGATCCACAACCGGGTGTGCCTAGAGTTGGTATTCCTAGACCTCCGAGAGCATCTATGCAGGATTTATATGATAGGATAGGTAGGATGGAGATACGCCAGGATGCGATAGAGCGAGATGAGTATAGGCGGACATATCACTAGAACATGTATCATGAAGTGTTTGAGCATATGGTTGTGGTTTATAGTGTTCCACTGCAGGGAGCTTACAACCCACCTGGCTAAGCTCAGCCGCAGTATGACCAGTACTATCAGCAGTACCAACCTCCGCCACCATAGTATCAACAGTAGTAGGATGATGACGAGTAGTGTCAAGATGGCACAAGTTGTTTGTGTAACCGCATGTTTGGGTCACGTATGTTTTAGAAACAATTTCAAAACATTATTATTATTATTATGGTGTGTAAAATGCCTCTGTTGGCATTTAAAAACAATATTAGCGTACTTTATATTATTAATCTATTAGGAATATTATTACTTTTCGTGTGCTATGCAATGTCTATATTCGTAACAGGAAAAGGAAGAAAAGGCGCGAGACGAATTGGTGTGAAGAAAAGATTCAGAATATCAATCACAGTTGAAAAGTATTATTTCACTTTTCCATTTTATCTTTTCTCTATAATATTTTCACATTGAGGACAATGCTCATATTAAGTATGGGGGGATAAACTAGAAAAATTCTAAAAAGTTAAGGAAATTAAAAAAAAATTAGAAAATAATATTTTATTGATCACATTTAAGCAATATGACTCTAGAATGATAACATTACTAGCATATTTATACCACCCAGAAAAAATTATGAGGTTTAGATCTTAAGGATTCAAGTATCCATCTTTGATACCTAAGATGATTTTATCTTTAGCTTTCTCGAGTTAAGGAGTGAGCAATTGCAAATATCTCATCCGTCGTTACGGCTGTGTATTTGTAGTTTTGTCGCCTTTTCTGGAGTATTGGTATCGATTTAAATTGTATGAGTGTGCCGGTGACTTGTTAATTCTAGAACTTGTGCTTGAAATCTTTATGAGACCGCAGTAAGAATACGTTCGCGTGTTATAAACATTTACCAATTAAGAGGTGATAAAAATATAGATACAAGTAAACAATAAATTTTGTTCAAAAAGCTTTTTAATTAAATTATCTGAAATTTTATCCGTACTAATCGAAGAGCATAAATGCTGGTATTGTTGTTAAAATGAAGTGCGAATGTTGCAAAACTTCTATGTTCGTTTGATATAGTGTGCTTATCATAAGTATGAGGGAAAGCAAGTTTTCCCCAAGTTAAAGTGAAATAAGGCAAAAATAAGCCCAAAAAAAGAAGAATCGGAAGGAAATAGTTGGTATGTTGTTACATTACGGATAGATGGCTTATGTGATTTTTATTATAAACCTTTTTCAACAAATAAAAAATAATAAATATCACTAAATAGATAGCCTCTTTTAATGTTTATGTTTGGTGCTTAGGCCATGTCGGTGAAGTTTAGTTTCTTGTACAAGCTTATGGAAATTTTAACATTTCATGATTGCGCATATGAGTGACTTCCGTTTACTATCTATTTTACTAAACTCAGCGAGTGTGAAAATAATCTTATCTATAAAAATTTGTGAGTTGTTTTGTCGCGTTATCTATGCTTGTGATCATTAATATGTTTTACTAAACTGAAATGTTTCTTGAGGGCAAGCAATAAGCTAAGTTTGGGGGGATTTGATAACGCTCTAAATATACATAAAATATCCCTCGAAAATATGTGAAATATATATGTTAACGCATGAAATATTGCAAAGTTTGGTTGTTTGTTGTGTAATAATTGTTTCAGGAACAAAGAATGACGAAAAGGACTAAATGTGCAAAGATATTCAGTTAAATGCACTAACGGTCGTTAAAAGAAGAATCTAAAAGAGAATCCAGTAAAGTATTAATGAACAAGGCCAAAGTACGGCGCAGTTACCCTAAGTGCGGTGTACTTCATGGCGGGTTAAATGCAATTTAATTAAACACCAAGTACGGCGCACAATTTATATTGTGCGGCACACTTCTCCTGCAGTACTCCAAAATCATAAATGATTGCAATGATTGTGCAACCTTTCACTCTCCTAATTTCTACAACTGAATCCCCAACCTTACCTATAAATTGAGCACGAATTTGGTGCTAAAACACCCCTCTCAATCTCATTCCATTTCATCTCTGATCAAGAATAGTTAGCCAATTTGTTCTAGTGGAATTGTTGAAGAATCACCTTGTTCTTCATTATATTCCGGGTTATAATCGAAGGAAGATACTATTTGATATCAGAAGTTTATGCTAAGGGGTTGTTATAGTCGTTATAGTTGAATTTACAAGTTGTTATAATATCCGTACGAAGGAAGATTCTTGTAAGCAGTGAACTATTTGCTATTGAATTTGGTATAAACACGTTTCCCTACTTTTATATTATGAATTCTGAATTGATCATGTTTATTATGTGTTTTGAATCTATGAATATGGAGTTGTTAAACATGTTTGTTTGGGAATCATGAGGGTACTATGAATCTAACTTGGATAAATTAATGAATTTGGAAATTATTAATATGAACTTGATATTTTTACACTCGGATCTTTTAATTATCATTTGATCATCATACTAATCTGGATATAGGTCGAAAGACTCCGACTATGTATACTTGATTTCCAAGTTGTTTGTCTTTGACAACTAGATTTTGGCCTTGTGAGGATTGGCTAATGAAATGATCATTAACCGAGGATAAAAAGGTTTAACGCTTAACCTCATGTCAACGAACTTGGTTTAAGAAGTCCATATCCTATTCTCCAACTTGAATCGGAACTCAAAGCATTTTTGTAATCAAAAGTAAAGGCCGAAAGGATTTTTGATTATAATAAATAGACAAGAGTTTCAAGTTGGGGATAAGGTTATGTTGAAAGTATCGCCCTGGAAAGGAGTGATACGTTTCGGCAAACGGGGAAAGCTGAACCCTCGTTATATTGGACCTTTTAAGATTCTCGCCAAAGTTGGAACGGTTGCATATCGACTTGAGTTACCCGAGAAACTGAGCCGTGTTCATAGTACTTTTCACGTCTCAAACCTTAAGAAGTGCTTATCCGACGAACCGCTCGCTATTCCGTTGGACGAAATCCACGTCGACGACAAGCTCAATTTCATTGAAGAACCGATTGAAATTATGGACCGCGAAGTTAAACGTTTGAAGCAAAGTCGCATTCCAATCGTGAAGGTCCGTTGGAATTCAAGAAGAGGTCCCGAGTATACTTGGGAGCGCGAAGACCAAATGCAGAAAAAGTACCCTCATCTTTTCGCTAACCCTGAATCCGCATCTCAAGCTACGTCCTGAGCTTTGAGGACAAAGCTCTTTTAACGGGGAAAGGATGTCACACCCCGTAAATTTCAGGTCAATATTTTAAACTTTTCCGATCATTATTTTTGACTTTTATACGTTACGTTTGAATCTGACAGTTTACCGGGAAGTCAAACCGCGTAAATCTGAAAAACGTCATCGGGCGCGTCCCGGCATCGGTTATTAATAAATTTAGGCCTTATATGAGATATTTTAACTTTTCTAAGTGTTTCGTGATTTTTAATCACTTCCGATATTAATTTTAGGGTTGTATCCTTTAAATTGTGTTTTTCACGTTTTTGACCAAACGGAACCCCGAAAACCCGAAATCTTTTCGTGTAAACTCGAGTTATCATCCGACAAGCATTGTAATGCTAAAAATTTCATTCACCTCCCTTTGGTTGTCATATTGGACGCCTAAAACCACAACAATGTCACCATACATCCTAAATAAATAAAATGGCATCTTATTTTGAAAGCCCCACCCATGTGTGCATGCTAGATGAGAAAGTGACTTATGAGAAGGTCACTCTCATGCACTCTTCACTAGTTGACCCTCACATGTGAGCTCTTGCATACTTTGACTTCATTTGACCTCAACATGACCAACTTATACATCTATGGTGAACCTTGATTTAAAATTTTAACCCATTCGGGTCCTTGTGGTCATGTTCGGCCGAAACCACCAAGGCACACCCCTAAACTCGAAATCTTTTCGTGTAAACTCAAGTTATCGATAATCTTATACCCTAAGTCCAAAAATTTCGTGATCATGCTCATGTCCTCACCTCTACCCATGAAATTTTAGCCTATGGACAAGCTTGGACTTGAAATTAAATCATTTATGCTCCACTAACTCAAAATTTGAAAACTTACCATGCATGTGAAGGAAAATGACAACTTTGTTGGCTAGTGACTTGCATGCATGCCATTTCTTACACACTTGGACTATTATTGGTGAGCCAAGACCAAGCCATGAGCTAAACTTGGAGCCAAAGTTGGCTTGAACTTCCCCCCTCCTTGTGGCTAGCTTTGACCGAACCCAAGACCACACACACTCTTGGTGTGTGTTGGTCACATGTGTGCATCTATGAACCTTAAAACCCTAATCCATGTCCTATAAATACTATGTTATATCACAACTAGGGTTCACTTTCATTTCCAAGCCCCAAACAAAAACTCACATCTCTCTTTCTCTCTTTCTTTGCTCACGGCATCAAACCCACACACAAACACATTCATAACTTTTGATTTTCTTCAAGATCCACACATTCTAAGTTCATTTCCAAGGGTTTCTAAGGTAGATCCAAGTATTAGTTGTTTGATTTTCAAAGGTTTCTCAAGATTCAAGAGTTAGGGTTTTGAAATTATACTTGGGTTTTCAAGATCTACTATTTTTCTTTCAAGATCTCTTGTGTTCCATCTTGTTCATCATCTTTTGTAAGCAAACCCTAACTACTTTTTGTGATTTACTTATATTTTTCTTTATATGTTCAAGATCCATACATCCATATGTTGTGTTTTAAATTTTGAAAGATTTTAAAGACAAGATTTCATGAATAATGATACTACTTTAGTTTCCTAAGTCAAATATTATGTTCTTGGCGAGATGAGAGTTGATGAGTGTTGCAACAATAGAAATGAAGGGATTAGGTTAGATTTAGGTGTGGTTTTGTGGTGGATTAGTTGTGAACGGAGATTAGGCTAGACTAGGCACTATTGTGAAGTTTGGATGGATTTTGGTTGCGTTTTTGACAAAAAGAGCTTGCTGTCCCAAATTTGTTTTGAGGTTTTGAGCGACCTAAAAATGTTTTCATTAGGCGTAAAAGTAGTTTTTGAAGAGCTTGTTTCGAATAGATAGTTTTTCACATATCGCACTTTAAAATCGGACTTAAAACGGCCAAGTTATAGCCAAATGAAACTTGAAATATTTTTTGGCAAAACCCAATGAATAGTGTGCTGATGTGAATAGTAAAAAGGGTATTCGGACACTTTCAGACATTTTTGGACTTTCTAAACACTAGCGAAACATATAGTAACACATATATATAGATTAGCATCATTTGAAGACATCATTTACATATTTTAGGAAAAGCGATAAAGTTACTAAAAATAGTAAGTTTGGTAAAATTTAGCGGATCAGACTTGGAAGTTAAGCGATTATGGTTAGATACCTCATTTGATTATATGGAAACTTAACAAATATAGGAGACGGTATTAACGTCTTTAAACTAAAAACTTTCCCAAAATAGAAACATTCTAAAAGTAGTAATTTTTTGATGAACACCAAGACTTGACGAAAAACTCTATAATTTTATTTAGTCATACTTTATTAAACAAACTAAAGCACAAACACACATGGATGTCTTTGGTAGTGAACATATTGTACAATTCTTGGCATGCTTTCCGTATTTCTGAGACGCGCCGTTTATCTAGGTCGCGTGTAGGACCTTTCGGCTTTATTTCTTCCTCGTTGATTATCGATTCACCACTTGCTTAAGGTGAGTTCATAGCCCTACGTTTTACCTATTTTTAAATGCTTTATACTTTGGGGTGAAAAACTTTGTTTGCTTTTAAAATTAGACACAAGTTCTTAACTTGAGTTTTACATGTTTATGTGTTGCCTAAGTTGCTTACAAACCACTATTGCCGAACTATCATGAACCGTTAGTCACCTATGGCCAATTGGATTGGTTAAGTGAGCGTGAATACGTAAATAGATTTATTGGGACTAATTATCCCTATCTGCTTTGGTTCCACTTAACGAAGAACAAACGGATATATGTCATGTCAATTGTGCGTTGTCGTGGTCTTTGGATTGAGACACCAGTTAAGGGCAGGAATACTATGTGGCATGATATGATATGCCTACTTTATTAGCATCGGTGTCATGAGCTCAGCGTAACAGTAAATACTTTTTATGTGATATTGTATATGTTATAGTAGTCGCAAGCGTTTTGAAATCTTGTGGTCCACTCTTGTATTAACTTAAACCTATGAATTCACCAACATTTTGTTGACGTTTTAAACATGTTTTCTCAGGTGCTTAGCTTGCCTTGATTCTTTACGCTAAATGGAGTCTATGTGCTATGTGACTTTGCCAATTTCAAGACTTATCTATTTATATACTCGTTGTCATTATCAAACTTGTCAAACTTTAAAACCTTTTATTCGCTTCCGCATTTATTTTAGGCCTATTAAAACTTGTTAGTGTACAAGAAAGTCATCGGTCACTTCCAATACTAAAATAGTCCTAAGCCCGTAAGTAAGTCATGTTAATGATATGTAAGCTAATATGGTCCAAGGCCGATGGAAAGCCTCATAAAGGCCCATGGCCGGCCATATTTAGCATATAAATACCCTTCTCCATGCCTTGAAGAGGGGGTTGGTTAGTTGGTTCTCTTTGGTAATCATTTTCTACACACACTTAATTACATTCCATCTTTTATGTTTACTTTCTCTCTCTAAACTAATCCAACCCACTCTATCTCTTGTTCTTGCGTAAATCAAAGATTAAATTTTATTCTTCAATTGGTATCAAGAGCCATGGAGTGATTTGCTTAGTTCTTGTGTTTGTTTTTTTTCTTTTTGGTTTGGTTTTTTAAACCATACGCATTTTTTTCTCTTGTAATCGAAGCTTCTTATTACACCAAAAAATCATTTACCTAGGTAAATTTGATCTAGTATCTTTGGATATAGGTGTATTTGCTTTGGATCAAAGAAAAACTCATTTTTGTTCATCTTTTGTTTTCAAAAACCTTATAAAGTACAAATCTTGATTTTGAAATTTTCGGCTTAAAAACCAAAAGGTTGTCATTTTTAAGGTACCTATAGGTTTAAGAATACTAGTTGTACAAGAAATTTTTGGGAATAAAACAATCAAAAAAGTGTCTTTTTGTGATTTAAAGATTTTGAGTTTTGTCCGTGTATTGCACGAATTTGCAGTTTATAGCTCTCTCCGAATTTGCAATTTCTTGTGTCTCTGAATTTGCATATTATAGCTCTCTCCGAATTGGCAGTTTTCCTTTAGGACACGAATTGGCAGTTTTCCTTTAGGACATGAATTCACAGTTTGCTTAAGTACACGAATTTGCAATTTTCAGAAGGACACGAATTTGCATTTTTTAAGTAGGAACATGATTTTGCAATTTCTTTTGAGACACGGAATTTGCAATTTTACCTAAGAACCCGAATTTTCAATTTCACTTAAGTAAACGAATTTGCAACATACACTTAAAAGTCAAAGTGATAAATCAACATTATACGGTTTATTTCTTTGACTTGTAAAATCCCGTGAAACACTCACTTGTTTTCTCGGTTTTGTCAAGAATTGTAAAATCCCGTATAATTTCAAGACTTAAAACACATAAAAGATAACACCCTCAAACACAATTACTTTCTATCACCGCTCGATTGATCAGTAATCTTTTTTATACCACTTTATCAATGACGAATCTTGTTGATAAGTTACTTCTCTATGGTGGTGACAACAAACCACCGATGCTTGAAAAACACTTGTATGACTCGTAGAAAAGCAGAATGGAACTTTATATGATAAATAGACCTCATGGTAGAATGATTCTTGCTTCTGTTGAGAAAGGTCCACTTGTTTGGCCAACAATTACAGTGGATGGTGTAACCAGACCAAAGGAATATACTGAATTAACTCCCGCAGAAACCATTCAAGCTGATTGTGACATCAAAGCAATAAACATCATTCTACAAGGCCTTCCAACTGAAATTTATGCTCTTGTCAGTCATCATCGTGTAGCCAAGGATATTTAGGAGAAAATCAGAATGCTCATGCAAGGAACGTCGTTAATAAAGCAAGAACGAGAGTGTAAGCTGTACGATGAATATGATAAGTTTACATACAAGAAAGGAGAGTCGTTACATGAGTACTACTTGAGATTCACTATGCTACTCAATGATTATGAATAATTTACAAGATGCCTTGCGAGCTTTCATGTCAATACCAAGTTTCGGAAACACTCTTCGGCTGAATGGAGCAAATTCGTTTCTGTGTTAAGTTGGTCAAAGATTTGGGCTATTTGTTTTCTACTAATGTTGATCAGATTCATGCTCACTTGGAACAACATGAACAACATGCAAATGAAGTTCGATTGATGCATGAACGTAGCTCCTATCCTCTTGCCTTAGTTGCATCTTACCAAATGACACAGTCTCCTTATCAATCTCATCAACACTTTTACCAGAACTCTCAACATCAATAATTTGTCTCACCTCATCAATCTTTACGGTTGGATCACTCTTTGAAATATCATCATAGCCTCTATCATTCAATCACCAATACTCAATTTCAATCCACCTATCCCCCAACAATTATCAAACCCAGTTCACACAACGTTTTCTCTCCATACATCCTAATCACTCAAATTGAATACTCTCCCATCAAGTCACCCTAACAATCTGAATTTTCCCAATTAGAATTCGGGCTGACTTACTAGTTTTCAAGCACAGGTGATTGATCCAATTGATACCTTCAATCATGTCAGGTCATTCTTTTCTGCTGTAGTCACTTTCCCGCTATCATAATTCAATAACAAGTGAGGAAACTCGTAAACCCAAAGCAACATACACTATTAATGATGGAAGAGTAACCGTACAACCAGTACAGGGGAGACAAATTTCTTATGCTGCAGGTACTACAAGAACTTTCACTCCAGGAGCAAGTGGGAGTAACTCGGGGAAACAGAGGATTGTTACGTGTTACAACTGCAAAGGGGAAGGACACATGTCCAAACAATGCACTAAACCAAGAAGGAAACGGGATGACTCATGGTTTAAAGAAAAAGTGTTGTTGGTTCAAGCTCAAGCAAGTAGACAAATTCTACATGAGGAGGAACTTGCATTTTTGGCAGATCCAGGAATTCCAGAAGCTCAAGCCACACAGACGGTCATTACTCATAATGCTGCTTATCAAGCTGATGATTTGGATGCATATGACTCTGATTGTGATGAACTCAACACTGCCAAAGTTGCTCTCATGGCGAATTTATCTCATTATGGTTCAGATACTCTTGCTGAGGTACACAATCATGATAATGTGGATAATAATATGATTAATCAAGTTGTGCAGGTGATGCCGTCTTCTGAACAGTCGAATGTTGTGAATCATTCAGAGACTGAAATAACCAGTGATAGCAATATCATTCCTTATTCTCAGTATGTGATCGAATCACAACAAGCAGTTGTTCAGAATTCTAACTCTTCTGCACAACAAGATGCACTGATATTATCTGTGATTGAACAACTAAAAACCCAAGTTGCTAATTGTACCAAGATAAATCTGGAAAATAAAAGTGTCAATGATACTTTAACTGCTGAGCTTGAAAGATATAAGGAACAAGTTAAAGTGTTGAAAGAAGGACAAAATGTTGATTTAAAGAGTAAAGAAAATGTTTCAGATTCGTGTGCACAGTCTGTAGAGATTGATCTTCTTAAACAAACTCTTTCAGAACATTTAAAAGAAAAGGAATCTTTAATGCAAACGGTTACTCTTCTCAAAAATGATTTTAAGAAAGAAGAATCTAGAAACATTGATAGGGAAATCACGTTAGAAAAGAGGATCAAACAACTAGATAATATTGTTTTTAAAAGAGATCAATCCGCACAAACTGTTCACATGTTGACGAAACCACAGTTTTTCTATGATCATACCACTAAACAAGCTCTAGGTTTTCAAAATCCTTTCTATCTGAAGAAAGCTCAGCAGTTGGAACCGAAGCTATATGTTGGTGATATTATTGAGAAAACTAATCCTATTGTGATACCTGACTCCGATGAGACCCTAATGCTTGCTGAAGAGAGTCGTTCAAAAATGCTTTTAAAACAACAAGATCCTATGATGTTAGAAAAGAAAGTTAATACTACTCTAGTCGATTATGCTATCCTTAATCAACTTTCTCAAGATTTTGCAACACGATTTGTTCCATAAACTGAATTATCTGCTGAATAAGCCTTTTGGTCTTAGAATTCTGTGAATTCTTCGGAACCCACTCTTTCTAGTAGACCCACCAAAGTTGAGGTTCCAAAAAAATTTCCTAAAGTCAGCATGGTTAATACAAGTTTGAAGAAACTTAAATACCATTTTGCTAGTTTTGACGTGGTTATCAAAAAAAGAACCACACCCACAGCCATCACTGAGGGCTCATGGGGGTTCGAACATACAAAAGCTTGTTTTAGGGATGAAATAATTTCATTTGTAAAAGCTCTGAAGGACTTATTTAACACATTCAATCAATATTTGATTAATGAACTTTTTGAAGTCCAAAATGTCTTTCATCAAATGGAACAGGCCGTGGAACAACATCGTTTAGAGTAAAAAACATTTGAAGTTAAAATGAATCAAGTTTTGAACGAAAATGAACGACACTTGGAACAAGTTATTAGCAAAGATATTGTGAACACTATTGTGAATTCTTTTGTGGATATTGCTTTTGTGAATATGCATGAATGTGAAAAGTGTCTCAAACTTAAGACTGAGCTTCTCAACAAAAAGGATTTCGTTAAAAAGGAGATTTACAATAAATTGTTCAAAAGTTTTACTACTCTTGAAAAACATTGCATCTCTTTAGAAGTTAATACTCAACTTAATCAGGAAATTTTTCGAAGGGACAATTCTGTTTTAAATCAAAGTGCTCCAAGTTTTGATCAATTGTTTGAATTAAAGGAATTGAAAGCTCAGTCCCAAGAGAAAGACACGGTCATAAAGAAGTTAAAAGAGAGAATTAAATCATTAAGTGGAAAAATAAATGAGGATAAGATTAAAAAGGACGTAGAAGAGATTGAAACAATAAACATTGAATTGGATCATAGGGTGTCAAAGCTTATTGCTGAGAATGAGCATTTGAAACAGACCTATAAGCAACTTTATGACTCGATCAAACCAACACATGTTCAATCACAAGAACAGTGTGATGCTTTAGTTAATCAGGTTAATCAAAAGTCTATGAAAATCTCTGATTTAAATGCAATTTTTTAGGAAAAAGTTTTGGTCATTACAGCTCTCAAGAATGAATTAAGGAAACTTAAAGGAAAAAAGTGTTATTGCTTGTCGTGAATTTGTAAATAAGCCAAAAGTGATTGCCCCCATAGTGTATAAGGTAGACTTAGAACCACTCTCCCTAAAGCTTAAGAACAATAGGGAAGCACATGTTGACTACATTAGGATCACTAAAGAAAATGCTGACACTCTTCGGGATATAGT